>JAJIBD010025477.1:142500-250659 GCA_021461705.1 Cryptotis parvus | reverse complement strand
TTTTTTTTTTTTTTTTTTTTTTTTTTTTTAAACATTTTATTATACCACCGTGAGATATACAATTACAAAGTTGCTCACGCTTGGGGGTTCGGTCACACAGTGTTCCAGCACCCCGCCCTCCACCAGTGCCCCTCAGCCACCACCCATGTCCCCAATTCCCTCCCCCTCCCACATCCCGCCTAAATGGCAGGTTCTTTATCTCCTCTCCTCTCCCTCTCTCTCTCCTCCTTCTCCCACACATTGTGGGTTGCACTACAGTACACTTTAGAAGCCATCATTTGTATTTTTTGTCTGTCCTTAATGCTCAGTTCTATGTTAGCATCAGAACTTTGGACATTTATTCACTCATGTTCCTTTCTCTATCTAAACCAACCTCTGACTCCCCCACGCTTGTGGTAATTTCCACTTTTGGTAAGATCACCTAGTATATTTATGCCATGCAAATAAATGCAGTCATTCTATGTCTCTCCCTTTCCTTCTGACTAATTTCACTCAACATGATTCTTTCCATATCCATCCATTTATAGCAAAATTTCATAACTTCATTTTTTCTGACAGCTGCATAGTATTCCATCGTGTAGATGTACCACAGTTTCTTTATCCAGTCATCAGTTCTCGGGCATACTGGTTGTTTCCAGGTTTTGGCTATTGTGAACAGTGCTGCTATGAAAATAAAAGTGCGGACTGTGTTTCCGCTGTGCTTTTGGCTTTCCAGGGTATATTCCCAGGAGCGGTATGGCTGGGTCAAAGGGGAGCTCAATTTCTAGTCTTTGGAGGAATGTCCATATTGTTTTCCAGAAAGGTTGTACAAGTCGACATTCCCACCAACAGTGTATGAGAGTCCCCTTTTCCCCACATCCACGCCAGCACTTGTTGCTTTTACCCTTTGGATATGGGCCATTCTCTGTGGTGTGAGGTGATATCTCATTGTTGTTTTGATTTGCATCTCTCTGATGATTAGTGATGATGAGCATTTTTTCATATGCCTTTTGGCCATTCGGATTTCTTCCTTGTCAAAGTTTCTGTTCATCTCCTCTCCCCATTTTCTAATGGGGTTGGCTGTTTTTTTTTATATAGCTGTACCAGTGCCTGATATATCCTGGATATTAACCCCTTATCAGATGGGTATTGGGTGAATATTCTTTCCCATTCCGTCGACTGTCTTTCTATCTTGGTCACTGTTTCTTTCGAGGTGCAGAAGCTCTTCAGTTTCATGTAGTCCCATATATTTATATTTTCTTCTAGTTGCTTTGTTAATGGTGCTTCACCTTTGAAGATGTCTTTAGCATCGATGTCGTGGAGGGTTTTTCCTATATTTTCTTCAACATACTTTATGGATTCAGGTCTGACATTGAGATCTTTAATCCATTTTGAACTGATTTTTGTGCAAGGTGTTAGACACAGGTCCAAATTCATTTTTCTACATGTAGCTGTCCAGTTTTCCCAGCACCACTTGTTGAAGAGGCTTTCCTTACTCCAGTTTGGACTCTTTGCACCTTTATCAAAAATTAACTGATCGTGTCTTTGAGGGTGGGTGTCAGGATACTCAACTCTATTCCATAGGTCCACCGGTCTGTTTTTATTCCAGTACCACGCTGTTTTAATTACTGCTGCTTTGTAGTACAGTTTGAGGTTGGGAAAGGTGATGCCTCCCATCTTCTTCTCTCCCAAGGATTGCTTTAGCTATCCGTGGGGGCTTATTATTCCATATGAATTTCAGAAGTGTTTGGTCAATTTCTTTAAAGAATGTCATGGGAATCCTTATAGGAACCGCATTGAATCTGTACAGAGCTCTAGGGAGTATTACCATCTTAACAATGTTAATTCTCCCCATCCATGAGCAGGGAATGTGTTTCCATTTCCTCGTGTCCTCTTTTATTTCTTGAAGCAGTGTCTTGTAGTTCTCTTTGTATAGATCCTTTACACACTTGGTTAAGCTGATTCCTAGGTATTTGATTTTCTGTGGCACAATTGTGAATGGAATCGATTTCATAATATCCCTTTCTTCTCTTTCGTTATTTGTGTATAGGAAAGCCACCGACTTTTTGGGTATTGATTTTGTACCCTGCCACTCTACTATACCTGTCTATTGTTTCTAAGAGTTTTTGGGTCGAGAGTTTAGGGTTCTCTAGGTATAATATCATGTCATCTGCAAATAATGATAGCTTGATTTCTTCCTTGCCTATCTGGGTGCCCTTAATGTCCTTTTCTTCTCTGATTGCTATGGCGAGTACCTCCAGTACTATATTGAATAAAAGAGGTGAGAGAGGGCAACCTTGTCGTGTTCCTGATCTTAAGGGAAGGCTTTCAATTTTTCCCCATTGAGAATGATACTCGCTGTGGGCTTTTGGTAGATGGCTTTGACTATCTTGAGGAAGCTTCCTTCAATTCCCATTTTCTGGAGGGTTTTAATCATGAATGGGTGCTGGATCTTGTCAAATGCTTTTTCTGCATCTATCGATAGGACCATATGGTTTTTATTTTTTCTCTTATTGATGTGATGTATTATGTTGATTGATTTGCGAATGTTGAACCATCCTTGCATTCCCGGGATGAATCCTACTTGGTCATGATGTATGATCTTTTTGATGAGTCTTTGGATTCTGTTTGCTAGTATTTTGTTGAAGATCTTAGCATCTGTGTTCATCAAGGAGATTGGTCTGTAATTTTCCTTCTTTGTATTGTCTCTCCCTGCTTTGGGTATCAGGGTGATATGCGCCTCGTAGAAGCTGTTTGGGGAGTGTTTCTGTTTCTTCTATTTCCTGGAAGAGCTTGAACAGGACTGGCAGTAGGTCCTCCTTAAAGGTTTGGTAGAATTCGCCAGTGAACCCATCTGGACCTGGGCTTTTGTGTTTGGGCAGACTTTTAATTACTGTTTCAATTTCCCGATGGTGATAGGCTTATTTAGGTATTGAAGGTCTTCTTGTTTCAATCGCGGGAGGTTATAGGACTTCAGGAATTTATCCATTTCTTCTAGGTTCTCATGTTTTGTGGCATACAGGTTCTCAAAATAACCTCTGATGATCTTTTGTATTTCTGTTTTTTCTGTTGTGATGTCACCATTTTCATTTCTGATTCTGTTTATTTGGGTTCTCTCTTTCCCTGTCCTTACAAGTCTTGCCAGTGGCTTGTCGATCTTGTTTAATTTTTCAAAAAAACCAGCTCTTGGTTTCATTAATCTTTTGGATTGTTTTTTTGGTTTCCAGGTCGTTGATTTCCTCCCTAAGTTTCACTATTTCCTTCCTTCTGCCTGGGTTGGGCTCCCCTTGTTGGTCTTTTTTCTAATATTTTCAGCTGTGAGGTCAGGTTATTTATATGGGCCCTTTCTTCTTTTCTGATGAATGCTTGCAGAGCTATGAACTTTCCTCTTAATACAGCTTTTGCTGTGTCCCACAAGTTCTGATAGTTGGTATCTTCATTGTCATTTGTTTCTAAGAATCTTTTGATTTCCTGTTTGATTTCTTCTATGACCCATTTGTTGTTCAGCAGTGAGCTGTTTAGTTTCCAGGTGTTTGGTTTAGCTCCCTGCTTCTGTGTATGGTTCACTACTATTTTCAGTGCATCGTGCAAGTTGTTCATTATACAATCTTGCAGGCATTTAGTGTTCCAGCACCACCCGTGTGTCCTTTGTTTAGGATTTCTTTTTCTTTCTTTCTTTCTTTCTTTCTTTCTTTCTTTCTTTCTTTCTTTCTTTCTTTCTTTCTTTCTTTCTTTCTTTCTTTCTTTCTTTCTTTCTTTCTTTCTTTCTTTCTTTCTTTCTTTCTTTCTTTCTTTCTGTCTGTCTGTCTGTCTGTCTGTCTGTCTGTCTGTCTGTCTGTCTGTCTCCTGTCTGTCTGTCTGTCTGTCTTTTCTTTTTTTTTTTTTTTTTTTTTGCTTTTTTGGGTCACACCGGCAATACTCAGGGGTTTCTCCTGGCTCCTCACTCAGGAATTATGCCGGGATCGAACCCGGCGGGCACAGGCCAGCCATGTGCAAGGCAAATGCCCTACCCGCTGGACTATCGCTCCAGCCCGGTTTGGGATTTCTTCTAAATGCTTGGGCTCACTGGCTTTGCTCTTCTTTCTCTAGCTTAATTGCAAATGGAGACCTCATAAGCCCAGCCACTCGCCTCCTCATTCCGAGAAAAGCCATGAATCAGTGGGATCATGTCCTACAAATGGTCACGGAAAAAATAACATTAAGGAGTGGAGCTGTGCACAGGTATGTGACATAAATCTTGCAATAAGCCAGTCTCTGAGAAATTTCTAAAGTTCCTGGTCCCCAGATTTGAGTTTTGGTTCACTGATAAGGCTCGAGTTTCTTTATCTGTGAAATGGATAAGGAATGAAGCTTTCTTGATTTTTAAAAAAGTTTATTTATTAATTTTTTTAAAGGAATGAGATAATCCCTATATAAAGCTTGTCCCAGGCCTTGGCATGTAATAGTAGTGGCTAATATCACTATGTTTATTCCTTGGGACAAGAACAAACGGGTGTGGTCAACACTGCTTTAGTTGAGGACGGCATGTTTGGAGGAGACCAGCTTGCTTCTTGTTTCTTTGTTCACTGTAGCTTTTCTCACTCAGAAGATATTTATGTTTTTTTTTCAATGGTGGAAATGACCTGGGTAGGGTAAAAACATCAGATACCACGAGGTGGGTAGAGCATTAAGGAGCAGGCGAGACAAAGGATGATTACGAGGGGCATCAGAACTTGAAGAGACAGGAGATTTTGTTACCTCATTGAAATGTAAGTGAAGATTAAAGTCATGGTTTTAATTTATTTTTAAAAAATTAAGCCATTATGAGGTACACAGTTGTAAAGTTGTTCGTGATTGGGTTTCAGTCGCACGACGTTCCAACACCAGGCCATTCTTCACGCTGTACATTTCCCACCACCAAAGTCTTCAGTTTCCTTCCTTCCACCTGATATCCCCACTCTTCCTCCTCCCCCTCCTCCTCCCCCTCTCCCTCCCTCTTAAGAGGTTATTATGTATATCCCTTTACCTACTTTCAGTGTGCAATTCTAGTTCAGAGTGATCATTTCCAACTATCACTGTCATACTGGTCCCTTCTCTATCCTACCTGCCTTCTCCCCCCCAACTTGTGGAAAGCTTCCAACCATGGGCCAGTCCTCCTGGCCCTCGTTTACTGTCCTTGGGTAATAGTCTCATACTATTTTTTTTCACTATCACTATCTTCCCGTTCATCATCATCGATTTGCTAGAGTGGGCACCAGTAACATCTCCATATGTCCTGTCTCATGCTAGTGTAGCGCAAGGGCATCTGCTTGCTCCAGGAACATAAAGAGCCTCAAACCATTCCATCAGGTCATGGGAATGACCTAATATAATTGTTACTGGTATTTGGCATATCAAATACGACACGGGTAGCACTAATACTAATGAGTGCTGTCAGTCTATGTCTATTCCTCTCCCTCTGACTGATTTCGCTCAGCATGGTACTCTCCATGTCTACCAGAATGGTTTTTAAATAGTGATGACTGTGAAGTTATCCCTGGATGCAGGTGGACTTCACTTCCTCCTTAGTGGGATGGTTTTACATAATATAATATGTCCAGGTCATGCTGGGAATAGATCTAACATGGGATACATAAATATTTGAAATCCAATCAAGAGTTTTCTTCATCTTGTTCTAACACTTTGCACTGGTAGAGCCTCAGCTCTTACACCTCTAGCTCTTCATGACCCGTATGACAAGGTGGTTATCACATAGTTGTTTCTGTGCTTTTTAGATAAATGTAGCCAGAAATTAGCTTATATATAAATATTTGCCCATTATACATCCATTGCAGTTTTAAGTGTTAAGTCTTTTTTTTTTTTTTTTTTGGAGTTCATACCTGGCAATGCTCAGGGGTTATTCCTGGCTCAGGGGGACCATATGGGATACCGGGGATTGAACCTGGGTCCGGCCGTTTGCAAGACAAACACCCTACCCGCTGGACTATTGCTCCGGCCTATAAGTCTTAAGTGTTTGAATTGAATTGAATACCTCAATGTGAGAAAGAATCCAGACTGACAGCAGATGTAAATAAAAACTATCCTTCTCATCTTAGGCCCACAATCCTCTCTAACAATTTTTCTGCACCATTCTAGATATAGTTTATGAATTAGCACCAGTTAAGTACACATGAAAATAAATATATTATTATACCTTGTTTTTCTCTTATAATAACAAATCTTGATTATGCTTGTCAGCAAAAATAGCTGTACCTTATTGTTTTCACCCACTACAAAATATTCTGTGCTTGGCCCTGTCCTAGCTTATTTGATTGGTCTTCCTCAATGGAGATTTAGATTGTTTCCAAGATTTTGGGTATTATTCATACATGTGTATGCTTTTGCATGTAGGCAAAGTATATCAGAAACCAATGTCAAGGAAGCTAATTTCTGTGTCAAGTAGTAAATGTATTTTGTTTAGATAGATATTTCCAGCAGTCTCCAAAGAATTTATGCTAATTTATACTGTCACCCAAAGTATGTAGAAGGGTTGCTTTTCATATTCCCATCTGTGCTGTGAAGCTAATAAACATTTTGTCTTTGTATTCATGATGGAGTAAAAATAGTATTTAATTGCTTCCTAATTTGATTTATTTTATATACAACAACATCTTGATCATTTCTTGTGTGCAAGGACTTATTCCGAGTGTTTTTCACATTTTGAACAAAATTAACTTTGCACCTTTATGAGACAAGTAGTATTATTTTTATTTAAAATTATTTTATTTTGTTATTTTTTTATTTAGTTAATGAACCATTACAAGGTTATTGATATTTGAATTCTAGGCATACAATACTTTGACACCAATTCCATCACCAGTGTCAGCTTCTCTTCACCAGTGTTTCCTGTGCTCCTTCTGCCTGTCCCCACGTCACCTTGACTGGAACATTTGAGCTTTAGTTGAGATAACATGGTTAAATCTATCACCAGTGTTTGCATCCCTCTGCCAATGTTTCAAGCTTCCCTGCCAACCCTCCATGCCCTTGGCACACTCATTTCTCTAAGTCAATTCTCAGGGTCTGTTGCCGTCGGTCAGTTGCTCTTTCCTTACTGTGTTTCTTTATATCCCACATATGAGAGAGAATTCTTTATTTGTGTTATCCCTGTGACTGACTTCACTCAGCTTGGTACCCTCTAGTTCTTTCTACATTGTGGCAAATTCCATGATTGTTAGTCTTTTCTGATAGCTGAGTAGTAGACCATTGCGTATATATGCCATAATTTCTTTATCTAGTCATCTCTTCTTGAGTACTTGTTTCTTTTGAGGTCTTGACTATTATAACACTGCAGTTAACATAAGAATACAGATGTCTTTCCTAAGTAGTGTTTTTGGGCCCAGGATAGATGTCGAGGCGTGGAATTGCTGGGTCCTATGGGTCACTCAGTTATTTAAAAAGACTAGTATAACTGACTGGATTGTATTTATTACCCTTTAACCCCTGTGCAACTAACCAGCTTGTAGCTTTTGCTGGTTCCATAGAGAGGCTGCCTTTTACTTCCTTGCCATCCAGCTGCCCTGTTGATACAGCTCTTCCTATTTTGAAGAACGGGTTAGGCAGAATGTCTGTATCTAGGTGACTGACTCTCATCAAGCTGATTTTATCATTTCACAGTGTCCAGAATCACTTTGGGGAGTCCCAGCTGGGAGTGGGGAGCATGGTGACTTCTGCCATGTCATGGGCAGAGTTTAACATCCAACATCACATAGGAGACTTCTCTCCCCATGAAAAAATGTCAGGTATAGCAAGCTGCTCTTTGGAAACCCTGGTTTAAGTCAAAGGCAGGAAAGCCAGAAATACACATAAAGTCTTGGAAATTAGATTTGTAGGTGTGGAATGGAAGATAAATATCATGAATAATGAAGCTTTAATATCTTTGCCTAACTCAGCCTCATTTCAGGTTCTTGGTTTGTTTGTTTTTTCACTCCATTGTACTTGGCCTATTTGAAGGAGCCAAGTATAATAGAGTAAAAAAAACAAAACAAAACAATATGATATGCCCCAGACAGTAACAATTATAGACTTCATTCCCATGACCTGAACAAATGGTTTGAGGATCTTCATGTTCCTGGAGCGAGCAGATGCCCTTGGGCTACACTAGCATGAGACAGGGACATATGGAGATGTTACTGGTGCTCGCTAGAGCAAATCGATGATCAACAGGAAGACAAGTGATACAAGTGAAATACTTGGCTCCTTAAACATGGATATTTTGACTCATAAAAAATATACAGACACGTCAGGAAGGCTTTTCCACCCCTTCACAAGTATCACTAACCATAACTCTGTAATATAAAATTGCTGGGAATTCTTTAAAAAAGTTGATCTTTGTTTTCTTTAGCTCATGTGTTCTTTTTTTTAATAGGTGTAGTTGAAATCATATGATGTTTGTCTTTCTCCAACTGACATTTCAAATGTAAAAGGCAGGACTTGAGGAATTTTAATAGTTGAGTTGTATTCCATTGCGCATGTACGTCATTCTTCTTAGTCAGCCATCTGATAGACACTTAGGCTGTTTCTAGCTCTTGGTTCTTGTAGATAATGCTGTGATGGACCAGGGTGCATGAATCCCTTTGTGTTAGTGCTTTTGGATTCCTCAGGAAAATTCACAGAAGTGCAATAATTATATGGAATTTCTATTTTAATTTACTTTTCATAATAGCAGTACCATGGTGCATTGCTACCAACCACTTACAAGGATTGACTACTTTCTATATCTTTTCTGAGAACTCAGAGAATTAAAAAAACAAACAAAACAAAGACTATGTTGAAATCCTTTCAATTGACAGCTCTTACTTACAAGCTTCAAAAATACACATTGTTGGGACCGGAGCAATAGTACAGCAGGTAAGGTGTTTGCCTTGCATGTGGCCAACCTGGGTTCGATCCCCAGCATCCCATATGGTCCATGAGCACCACCAGGAGTAATTCCTGAGTGTTGAGCCAGGAGCAACCCCTGAGCATCACTGGTTGTGGCCTCCCCAAAAAATACACATCGTTTTTCTAGTGTGGTTTTCTGCTAGTCTGTTTCCCCGGTCTGAAAAAAAAAAAGGTCTGTGGTCTCTTTAAGTACAGTGAAATGGTCACTGTTCTTTTTTAATAAGTCAGCCATTCACTGTAGCCTGCAGTCACTTTACAGTAAAGGGAAGTTCTGGTGAAACCCCTTGGTTCTGGGAAGATAAGGGAAGGCAAGAAGGGAAAAGAGAAGCATGAATGCTATGCGGTTCTGCATCATTAAATGCCAGCAATGGCTCTTTCCTTCTGCCCTCCTCATTCTTGTCTCCTCAACCAGTTCTGTGGGTTTGCACGTCATATTTTGGCTGAGGGCTGCTCTTGCATGGAATACAGTTACAGGACTTTTCAATGTGACCCACACATTAGGACAAAAAAAAAACCTTGAAAAGTGCTCACAAAAATATAGAGAAAATAATATAGAGAAAATAATTGATTTTTTTAAATAAGAAGTGGAAATTTGAAGCATCAAGTTCTGTACAATTCTTTCCCTCTAAACTCTTGATATGGGGCCAGAGAGGTATTACAGGAGACTGACCACACACTTTGCACACCAGAGGTCCACACTCCATCTTTGGCACAGCTCTGTCCCCTAAATACTACCAGAAATACCCCTCAGCCTTGAGAACAGTCTAGGGTAGTCCCTGAGCATGCCTGGAAGTGACTCCGAAGCATCAACTAAAAAAATACATGATGAAATATTAATATAGTGGCAATATTTAGATTGTTTCGTTTATTCTGTTTCGTCTTTGTGTTAGATTTTCAGGTTTATTATGGTATGGAACACTCAGCTGGATATAGTCACGTTATAACAGATATATAATTAATTCAGTACTTAGAATAGTAACACAGGAACCAGGTGAAGAATGGAATGTTTTTATTAACTTTGTATTTTGAAGTTTTGAGTGTTTTTTTAAAAACGAATTGTTAAAATCCTAGTTGGTTTTCATATTTTTTGCAGACTCTATACTTTAGAAGGAAAGTTGGTTGAGAACGGGTCGGAGTTGGAGAATGGACAATTTTATGTGGCTGTTGGCAGAGATAAGTTTAAGAAATTACCTTATACAGAATTACTTTTTGACAAGTCAACAATGAGAAGGCCTTATGGGTAAGTCTTCATTCTCATTCACTTCTCATATTTTATGTGTCCTTTGAACTGGCATTAAATATTTTTCTAGCAACTACTATATCTTATATAATTTTTCTAAGCAATTAGAATAGAAAATATGTGTTGTATAATTCCTCCCCCACCCCCAGTCCTGACTGGAGATTGAGAATGATTGCATAGAGAAACAATTTAGGAAAGTTTGTGAAGGAATATGTAGTATTTTAAAGCATTAGTGTATAAACTTATAATAATATAATTTATTCTCATGATGAATACAAAGACACTGAGCTCCTACACAAATGTTATTAGAAGCTTTAATAATGTCATAAATATTTATCTTAGATTACATAATTTTTCAATTGCATCTAAAGAACATCTAAAGGTATTGAAAAGCTTATTTTAGAGCCATAGCAATAGTACAGCAGGCAGGGCATTTGCCTTGCATGTGGCTGACCCGGCTTTGATCCCTGGCACCCCAGATGGTCCCCTGAGCACTGCCAGGAGTAATTCCCGAGTTCAGGGCCAGGAGTAACCCCTGAGCATTATTGGGTATGACCCAAAAAGAAAAAAAGGCTTATTTTATGCCTTTTTAGCAACTTTATATAATTTCACTTGTGGTCAGGTATATAATTAGTACACACAAACATTTAAAGATCACACTTTTAATTACATTTCACACACATGAATTTTTTGAGTCCACAAAATGTCATATGTTTGTATTTGATGTGGTCACCTGGCTATTGGAAGCTGTGATTGTCCTCTGTTCATGGTGGCTCATATTTGCAGAAACAGAACTAAATGTGACTAATTTGTTTGCCTTCAATTTGCAGTTTGTGTAGCTTGTTTGAGAAACCTGGAGCGCTTGTAAACTGGAACTAAGTGCAATGGAACTTCGGGGCAGTATTGAGAATGTGCTGAAAGTGCACGGCTTTGCAGCACTTTAGAATTCTATACCAGTGTCCCTCCTGCAAGCAAGACGTAGCCAACCATGGAAGCCAAATCCGTCACAATCTCTGCTGAGCCGTACTGCATTAGTCTGCCCAAGTCACAGAGTTTACTAGACAGGGCTGAGCTGTGATTCAGAGCAGCCTGTCTCTGACAAATTAATAAGACTCACCTTTATCTGTGCACCCTCTATTTTTTGGAGAGCTTCACCTGTCTTTTAAGCCGGTCTTTTCCTAATTATAGATAGATGATAGATACCTCTTTGAAACACTTTATTCTTATAAACCAAGATACTTTGCAAGTACGTGTATGAGGATGACTAGTTCAGAAGCTTCCAGAATCTCAACGCCATCCTGACCTTCTGATGGTACAGAAACAGTGAAACAGTGGAAAGTTCTTGATTTTTTTTTGGGGGGAGCACATCCCGCAATGCTCAGGGCTGACTCCTGATTTGTGCTCAGGGATCACTCCTGGCAGGGCTCAGGTACCATTTAGGAGGTTCTGGATTGAACCCGAGTTGGCCATGTGCAAGTCAATGCCCTGCCTGATATATTATTGCTCTAGCCCCAAGTTCCTGAATTTTTTTTGTTTGTTTGTTTGTGTTTAGGACACATGGGGACACTCAGGGGTTACTCCTGGCTTTGCACTCAGGAATTACTCCTGGCAGTGCTCAGGGGATCATATAAAATGCTGGGGATAGAACCCGGGTCAGCTTCATGCAAGGTAAATGTCCTATTCACTCTACTAACACGCCTGCCCAGTTTTTGATTTTTAACCCCAGAAAAATATTCCTCAGTTTGAGAAACTTTTTTTGGAACTGTAAAGACAAAAACTGGGGATTTTAATACAAATGCCAGGAAGTTTTGGGAAGGATGCTAAAAGTTTATTTGCAAGCATCAATGGAAGGAATATCCAAGAAAACATTAAAAAATCTTTTGGAATGGAGTTTGGAAATTTTATGGTGATTTTTGTGAATTTGAGAAGGTCGGTATTATGTTTGTGAAACACTGATATTAGCAAGCAGTTGAGTTCCAGATTGGAATAATAGCATAGGAATGATGACTATCTTGCATTAGATGTTCTTTGCAAATAGTATTCTGATTTCTAAATTGCAATTTGTTTCCACAGCCAGAAAGCCTCTTCACTACCTCCTATTGTGGGATCCAGAAAGTCTAAAGGGAGCGTAAGTATCAGATCCTTTACTCATTAATGTTCTATATTTCTGTACGATATGGAGCGACTGTCCTTTGGGTTTCAATTAAACTCAAAGAAATAAAACAGCTGCCTTGTGCTGTATATGGCAATTATGTGAAACAGCTCTAGAACACAACTTGTCACAATTAGGGTTCTAAAAGAATGCTAACATTAAAAAAAACAGATTTCACAATACCTCTCTTTTCCTTTGTAAGCCCGATCCACTTACATCCCAGTTAAAATCTAGGCAATAATATATACAGCAGAAAATAAAGTGCTGTATTAGGTGAAACCATTCATCTTTCCAGTTTTGTTATCTGTGAAGAACACTAAAAAAGAAATTTTTTTAAAAAGAAAACCATCATTTTCAGTTATATTCCTTTAAAAGATTTAGAGGCTGGAGAGATAGCAGAGTGAGAGAATTGCCTTGCATGCAGTGAACCCAGATTTGGTCCCTGGGACCGAGTCTTACCAGGAGTGATTCCTGAGTGCAGAGCCAGGAGTAGGCCCTGAGCATTGCCAGATGTGGCCCCCAAAGCAAAAAAGCAAAAATAAAATACTGCAAATCATTCCCAATGATTTCGCTTTCTTACCAGACTATTTTCTATCCATTGTTTTCTGTTAATTTAGCAGTAAATGCCTCTTCCATGCGGACCGAGCCTGCCCCAGAGGTAATTTCTGGATCTGTCTGGATTTTCCTCTGTGTCTCCACACAGGGAGGAGAAAGTCCATGCTTTGCTGGATTCTTTCATAGGTAGAATTTTCTGTGGAAAAAATACTTAATTATCTCTCTCTTTTTTTTTTTTCACTGGAGTCACCTGACCAGTAGTGATCAGGACTGTTTCACAACTTCCCATTAACTGAACAGTCACTATCACTATCTTCCCGTTCATCATCGATTTGCTCGAGCGGGCACCAGTAACATCTCCATATGTCCTGTCTCATGCTAGTAGAGCCCAAGGGCACCTGCTTGCTCCAGGAATATAAAGAGCCTCAAACCATTCCATCGGGTCATGGGAATGAGGTCTATAATTGTTACTGGTATTTGGCATATCAAATACGACACGGGTAGCTTGCCAGGCTCTGCCGTACGGGTAGCATACTCTTGTAGTCATCTCAAAATCCAGCATTTATTGATGAACAGGGTCAGAGTCTGACCCAAAAAGCAAAAAACAAAAACAGACTAAAAACCGTAAGAAGCCCCCCAAAGCCCCAAATCCAAAAAGCAGCGCACATGGAGGCACCGTCTTCTTGATCTCATCGCGGATGCTGCGCTCCAGCCGCCCGACCACAGCCAAAGACAGCGCTTGCGAGGGCTGCTGCGTCAGCTGCTCCTGCAGCTGGCCGCCCCACTGCTGCCCCTTGGCCAGTGCCCGCTCCAGCCACCACTCTGCATGGAGCTAAGGGAGTGGCCTAGGCTCATTATTATTATATTTTGGAGGGGTGGGGAGTGTTTGAGAGGCAGGGGCCAGGCTTTCCTGATGAGAATTGAAAACTTGCTTCCTTTCTTTGTTCTCCTACCTTGTGAAATTCCTGAAGTAATCATTTTGTTTGAAGAACTAGTACTCAGCACAATGACTCGCTCGCTACCCATTGGCGAGACTCTTGTACTCATTACAGCGAAACTCTGGCCCTGGAGCTGTATGCTGTCTAAGGGACAGAGAACAGAGCTTGAAAGGTAACGGCTGAATCATGGCCAAGCCCCCAATCCACAGCAACGTGGGTCAGGGGGATGGGGGATATGGAAGCATATGGAGGGAGTTGAATTTGAGTTAAGTTGAATGTAAGTTGAAGTTGATGATTCAGTGAAAGATGGTCAGAAAGGAAGTGTGAGGCCAGACCCCCGATATGTACTTGGAGACCCAGTACTGCTGACTGAGACTAAGTGTACCCTCAAGAACTCAGCGTCATTGTGCCCAGGGTTTCATGCTTTGCAGCTGTGGGTTATTTAATCCCCACTCCACAAGATGAGTTCCATTATTCTCCATAGTTAATTAATTTTGATTCATTAACTTTTCATTTGGTGGGTTGGTCCATACCTGATGGTGTTCCGGGCCTACTTCTAGCTTTGCTCAGGGGTCACTCCTGGGGACCATCCAGTGAACCAGACGCAGCTGTGTGCAAGGCAGGTGTCTTAACCCTGTACTATATCTGAGGCCTCAGGCTCTATTCCTGTGTTTTAAAAAAGGAGAAAAGAAAGCAAAGACAAAATGGCATCATGTCCCAAGGCTCCTCTTGAACAAATGAACAGGAAGTGCAATTTCAGTGCTTTCCTGGACCCAGGCTGGCTGCGATAAGAAGAACCATTTTTTTTCTCATTTTATTTCAAAGTGAAGGTGATTGTCTCCTTATTCAGTGTTCAGTTCATCCAGTGCTCTACAATTATTGTAGGATTATGGCCACTAGGAGACAGTATTACTGCACGAAATCATTGTATAAGCAAATATCATGGTTTTAGTTTTCCTAATGGCTGCATAGTATTCCATTGTGTAGACATACCAAAGAGAAGACTATTGAGATAGAGAAGGGACCACTATGACAAAAATAGTAGGAAATGATCACTCTGGACAAGAATTGTGTGCTGAAAGTAGGTAAAAAAAACAAGCATGATAACACCTCAGTGTTTAAATTGCAAGACATAGTGTCTGAAAGAAGAATGAGAGAGAGACAGAGAGAGAGAAGAGAGAGAGAAATAAGGAAAATGCCTGCCATAGAGATGGGCTGGGGGTTGTGGTGGGGACGTGGGGGGGTAAACTGGGGACACTGGTGGTGGGAAAAGTACACTGGTAGAAGGATGGGTGTTGGAACATTGTATGACTGAAACCCAATTATGAGCGGCTTTGTAACTGTGGATCTCACACTTACACAATTAAAAAATAAAATACAAAGGTCAGAGAACAGAAAAAAAAATCATTGTTCAGAGAGACAGGGAAGCCGAGGGATGCATCATGGAAAATACGTGTTTCCTGCTGTAAAGTTGAATATAACCCATGAGTTTGGAAATCTCATCCTCTGATTTTCGGGACTTTGGAGCGGAATCTCCTCTGTGGCCACTCAGATGGCCAGCAGTAGAGCTGGGAGGATGGTGAGACAGAGCCCCAGTGTCCCTGAGGAACTGACCAGAGGTCGCAGGGAAAGTTGATGTCAGAAGCAGGATTATCACTCAGTTCTTTGCATTCTCGGCGACCGAGCTTTGGTGTTACCTGCTCGCCATCTTGAGGTGTGGAAAGCCTATTTATTCACTGTTTGGGCCTTAAAATGAGCGATGTGTTTCCTGCTTTAAAATTCACGGGCCGGAGAGATAGCACAGTGGGGAGGGCACTTGCCTTTTGTGCAGGTCATCCCGACACCCCTGAGAGCACCACCAGGAGTGATCCCCAAGTCCAGCGTCAGGAGTCAGTCCTGAACATTTCTGGGGGGTGGCCCCAAATCTAAGCAAAAAAAAATTCTCATGTAGAAGGCACGTGGGCAGTTTTATTCTTGCTCACTTGCCGGCAAGTCCATCTAATGATGGTCTTTGTATTTCTGTATTTCCGGCATGGATCGGCGCCCCAGGGAGAGTCTGGTGAGGAGAAAGATGGCAGGGCTGTCTCATGCTCGCTGTCTTCTTGGAGAGAGAAAGGTCAGACAGAAAGGCACTGCTTGGTCTGGAATGACAGAACACGACGAAGAGGGAAGTGCAGAGCAGTGGGGCGAGAGTCAGGGCCAGAGGAAGGCGGGGTACAGGAGCACGCTTGCAGGGGATGAGCAGTCAAGGAAGATGCAGCTTCCAGCAGTATTTCCAGCTTGGAGAAAACCCAGCTCCAAGCTTCAAGAGAGGTTTCTGTGCTGCGACTCGGGAATTAGAGTAGCAGCGACCCCCCCCCCCCCACTTTGCCGAGTGCCCACCCCTCTCTCCTGCACCCACCTGTTGCCATCCACTCAGTGCTTAACATTGAATGCCAGGAGCTAAGCCGGCGTTGGTGAACACGTGGACGAGGTTTAAGGTCTCATGCGGATTTCATTCTATACGGAGGGAAGTGTGCTTGTGTGTGTAAGAGAGGAGAGACAGAGAGACAGAAGGAGGGAAAGAGAGAGAGGAGAGACAGAGAGACAGAGAGAGAGGAGGGACAGAGAGACAGAGGGAAAGAGAGAGAGGAGGAGAGACAGAGAGAGAGGAGGAGAGACAGAGAGACAGAAGGAGGGAAATAGAGAGAGGAGAGACAGAGAGACAGAGAGAGGAGGAGAGACAGACAGAGAGAGGAGGAGAGACAGAGATACAGAAGGAGGGAAAGAGAGAGGAGGAGAGACAGAGAGACAGAGAGAGAGGAGGAGAGACAGACAGAAAGAGGGAAAGAGAGAGAGGAAGAGAGACAGAGAGACAGAGAGGAGGAGGAGACAGAGAGATAGAAGGAGAGAGAAAGAGAGAGAAAAAGAGAGACACACACAGGGGAGACAGATTGTGGTTGACTGATGGACTGCCAACCCTTAGCACAGTCAGGCACCGTTTGAACAGGATGCTTTCTGAGAAATGTGTCATGCTTTGAGAAAGTCAGCCTTGGTGGTCCATTCCACTGTACCTACCCACCGCACAGAGGTTGTCTGTCGTAAACCAGGTCACCAGTGACTGGGGTGTCACTGTGTGGCCCATGACAGTGCACCCAACCCACAATTGTCCCAGGAGGCCATAAACATGCTTCAGGATCTTGACGGATACCAGGTTCTCTGCAGCTGAGTCCTAAAGATGTAAGTGTGAGAGGGGCGGTCACGCAGGGAGGGCAGGGGAGAACCTCTGAGACGCCTGGAAGCTGTGCAGAGACCGACCCCTGGTTGAGATGTTGGCACGTGACGTGGGCCGTGGGCAGGCAGTGGAGTTTGTCCCCCAGATGGCCAGCATTTGAGGGCCAGTAGCGGCCATTGACGCTGGGTCTGCCTTTCCTGAAGCTCAGTAGCAGGAGTGTCTGCAGAGAAGACAGAGCGGGGGCTGTGGGGAAGTTGGGGGTCTCCTCGAGGCTGGGTGGTCTCTACTATATCCCTCTCCTAGCCGTTGCCTTTGCCTGTCGTCATAGACTGAATCACCTCACCCACCCTCCTCCCCCCAACCCCCCATTAACCCTCGGTCCCATGTAAAGGATGACCTGGGCGCATGGGAGGGCAGAAATGCCAGAGAGCTCCGTCCTGCTGAGCGCATCATTTCCAAGAGGAACTAGACGGACAGACGGACAGATGCCAGGGTCAGGTGCTCCAGTGGACATTATTTTGACACAGACCCACAGATAATTCCTGAAGAAAAACACAGCAGAATGGAGGAGAAAGCGGGGGCGTGCAGCCTGGCCAGATTTAGGGTTTCACACTGGAGCAGAAGGAACGAACCAGCTCAGCAGGAGAAGGGCAGGGTTTCAGGCAGCCGGATCCATGGGCCGCGAGTCACTGGTCGCCCCGTGGAACACCTCAAGCTCTGCCAAGCCGGGAGCTGCGCGTGGGGGCCCGTGGGTCACTAGTCCTCCCCGTGAAGCACCTCGGGCTCTGCCAAGCCGGGAGCTGCAGAGTAGATTTTAACTGTCTTTAATTAATTGGTTCCCTGGAGGATGAAACTGTTGTGCGGGAGTTGCAGTTGGGGTGTCAGCCAAAAGGGCGGCGGGAGGATGAACTGAAGGCCTTGGGCATCTCTTTGACGTCAGCTCCGCACCTACCGAGAGGGTGGGCAATCGGGACACGGGTTGAGTTTTCAGGAATCGGTTTCTCACCTACCTTTCTAGGAATCGCTCTATTGCACAAGGAGGGCTTGCTTTCTGGGTGTCAACAGGTCTTTCTCAAGAAGCAGGGAGCGCGCAGCTTCAGTGAGTGGGTCCCACTTTTTGAAACCGGAGGCGGGCAGGGTCATTCTCGGGGCGCAGTTGACCCTCTGGGAATGGACCTGTGCAAAAGCTGGACGGATCCTGAACCTCCCTGCCCCGCGTTAGACCGACTCATTGAGCTGGAGGAGTCACAGACAGGAGCAAATGGCGATGCATTTAAAGTAGCGATTCTTGTCTTGAAAGCGAGAGGATTTTGGTCAAGCGAGGTTTGAAGTTCCAGCAAGTGTGGAAAAGCAAGTCAGGAGCCCAGGGCTGGGCGCTGTCCAGGTACCTCCACGTAGAGCCAGCGCGCTCTCTAGTGGAGGAAACGGAACAGCCACGGGCAGCGCCACTTGGCAAAGCCGGAATGTAACCACGCAGCACCAACACCTGTGGCTGATACACAGTGAATGGGTCGTTCATCAAAGGATAGAATGACCCCAGATTCTGGGCAGAAGCTATAGGATTGTCCACAAGGTCTCTGTTAGGGGATCCCCATTTTCATGTTGCCTTTGGGGAAACTGAGTCTTGCACGGATCAAGGCTGGAGAGAGGCAAGTGAGGGACACGCCAGCCAGCTAGTGTCCTGCTTGTGAGGTCAGCAGGGGACATCACTGAGATGCAACACGGCAAAGCCAGTTCTGTGAGGCAGTCTGTCACACCAGGATCGAAAACTTGATGCTTTAGGGCCCAAGAGATTTTTGGCACATTTTCTGCGGGCTGAAACGGGTTGACGGTGGTCCGGAATAGATACATACCTGAGTTGGGTCTTGAAGGGGAAGAGCAAGGCAAGTGGGTTTATTTATTACTTGATTGCTTGATTTTAAAAATTTATTTTAAATTTATTTTTTAATGGAATCAGCGTGTGATACACGGTTATAAATTTGTTCACGATTGGGTTTTAGTCATACAATGTTCCAACACCTGTCCCTTCACCAGTATATGTCTCCCACTACAAGTGACCAGTGTCTCTGGTTTCCCTCCCTGCTACCCACCTCAATGGCAGGTACTCTCTCTCTCTATCTCTTTCTCTCTCTCTCTCTCTCTCTCTCTCTCTCTCTGGTTTTGGATATTATAGTGGCAAATGGGTTTAAGAAATCTCTCTGGGTAGAGTGAGGGGTACATAAAGGGGCCCTCTTACTTTTTGTCTTGTTTTTTATTTCTTTCTTTACTCTTCTATAATGATTTTAATGTATCATATAACACTTTTTCAATTAAATATTTTTATCTAGCAATTTTTCTGACAAAGATATATATATAATACACACATTATCAGTTTTACCATATGTTTATTTTTAATATTTTCAGCAGTTTATCTGTGACAGGAAGAAAAAAAATGACTTTTTAATATCTACTATGCCTTTTACCTTTATATGAACTGTGCTATATAAATGAAACAGCTCAAAAGAAGAACCATATTATTAGATTTCACAACACGCAAAATTAAGTAGAAACTATCAATTCTGAAAGATTATGTAAATTTATTGCCAAATTTGACATGCTTGGTTAGTCAACAGATTCAGCTAATCTTTATGGCATTATGTTACATTACAGAAAACTAGATTACCCAAAAGATTCCTGGTAGAAAACTTAAATTTTCAGGAAAAGTAAAATTATTTTCTCAAATTTTGGGGCAAGATAAAGAGCATGTAAGGAAATTCCCAAATGTACAGACATTAAGTACACAGGGAAATCAGAAAAAAAATCACAAAGAAGTGGTGATTTCAAAGCCTGGGAATGGGATTGTAATAGAGGTTTGGGTTCATTGTCTTATCACATAAAGGTTTAGATCTCAGTGCCTGCACAAAAACAGGTGATAATATCCTTGTACCCAATGAGATTAAAGTTTACATTTATAAAATTTCCCAATAGAAACCTCAGAACTTTGAAGGTTCATACTGGACAAACCATTTGCCCACTGGTAAAGAATAGTGTCTGAAGGACATATGTTTGTCGTTGTTTTGAATCTTAAATAAAAGATTTTTATTGAGTTTTTTTTTCTTCTTGATTTTTGAGCCACACTAGTTATGGTCTCGGCTCTGTGCTCAGGGATCACTCTGGCTGGGGTTCTGGGGACAGTATGTGCTGCTGGGTATTGAATCCCATTGGGTATGTGCAGGGCAAGATCCTTACCCACTACACTATCATTCTGAGTCTTGAAATTTCTTTTTTTTTTGTTAACATTTTATTATACCACCGTGAGATATACAATTACAATTACAACGTTGTTCACGCTTGGGGGGTTTCGGTCACACAGTGTTCCAGCACCCGCCCTCCACCAGTGCCCCTCAACCACCACCCATGTCCCCAATTCCCTCCCCACGTCCTGCCTAAATGGCAGGTTCTTTATCTCCTCTCCTCTCCCCCTCTCTCTCCTCCTTCTCCCACACATTGTGGGTTGCATTATACACACTTAGAAGCCATCATTTGCAATTTTTTGTCTGTATTTAATGCTCAGTTCTATGTTGGTATCAGACCTTTAGACATTTATTCACACATGTTCCCTTCTCTATCTAACCAAACCTCTGACTCCCACGCGTTTGTGGTAATTTCCACTTTTGGTTAAAAAATATGGAACGCTTCACGAATTTGCGTGTCATCCTTGGCGCAGGGGCCATGCTAATCTTCTCTGTATCGTTCCAATTTTAGTATATGTGCTGCCGAAGCGAGCACTTCTGTGGGTTATTCTGACACGTATGTAAGGTTGGAATATGGCTGGCGCGTCCACAGGCTACGGCTCTGGGTTTGACTTGTTGAAGCTGTTTGATCTTTGCGATAGTCATACTTGGCCCCTCTTGGGTGGCTGTTTTAGGGAAACATACCCAATAACATTCTCTGGACCAGCTGTCTGGATATTAAAAGGCTTCAGTGGAACAAGAAAATCAGACCCAGGCAATGTTTTTAAACTTGATCCCAGAGACTGGAAAGATGACACCTGAGTTAAGGTGTTTGCCTTGCATGCAGCTGACCCTGCTTAGATGGCCAACACCCTTGGTGTCCCCTGGACACTGTGGGGAGTAATACCTGAGCACAGAGCTGGGAGTAGAGGACTTGCTTAAAGAGCTTACAGCAGTAATACTTGGAAATGATCATTTTGGACAGGAACTGAGTATTGAAAGTAGGTAAAGGGATATACCTGATAACCTTTCAGTATCTTTATTGCAAACCATAAGGGAAGGAGGGAAGAAGGAAGGGAGGGAGGGAGGGAAGGATAGAGAGAGAGATATGCCATAAAAGCAGGCAGGTGGGGAGAGATGGAGGGAAATTGGGGACATTGGTGGTGGAAAATATATACTGGTGAAGTGATGGGGTTTAGGAACATTGTATGACTGAAACTCAATCATAAACAGCTTTGTAACTGTGTATCTCTCTGTGACTCAATTAAACAACCCCCGCCCCAAAGTGGGGCTTTCAGTCAAAGTTTTTATTTCTGCAGGGGACATACTAGTAGTGTTTGAAGGCAACCAGGTGGCATCAGAAACTCAGAGTCAGGCATCATGTGTTGGGATGTGCTTTATGGCTTGAGTTATCTTTTCTTGAGTAAAAGCTTTCCAGGTTTCAAAATCTGGGATGAATAGACTTAGTTGAAAAATAAACCAGATGGTATCACTGTCTTCCGGTTCATCATCAATTTGCTCGAGCGGGCACCAGTAACATCTCCATATGACCTGTCTCATGCAAGTAGAGCCCAAGGGCACCTGCTTGCTCCAGGAACATAAAGAGCCTCAAACCATTCCATCAGGTCATGGGAATGAGGTCTATAATTGTTACTGGTATCTGGTATATCAAATATGACACGGGTAGCTTGCCAGGCTCTGCCGTGCGGGTAGTATACTCTTGCGGCCACGCGAGCCGGGCTGTGATAGGCTGGTCTGCTGGGTGGAGTTCTGACGAGGGGGAAGTCTGGAAAAATTAAAGAAAAGATGACCTGAAAGAAGTAGTTTTAAAAGTTTTATTGAATGTTAGACATTTCTCAATTCATGTTCCTGGAGGCGAGCAGATGCCCTTGGGCTACACTAGCAAGTGACAGGACATATGGAGATGTTACTGGGGCCTGCTCGGGCAAATCGATGATCAACGGGAGGACAAGTGATACAAGTGATTGATTTAATCCCTATTAAGCATCCAGTATTGTGTTACATTTGTGTATTTCCCAATAGAAAATATTTGAATGTGTGTATAACTTGTAACCTGTTGGGACCTAGGAAACAAAGCATCTTTAGTAAAATTAAAAAAAAAAAAAAAAAAATAAACCAGAATATTAGATGTGGCTGAATGATTTTTTGTTTTTTTCTTTTCTGTTAAAAAATGTCTGGGCCACGTCCAGTGATGCTCAGGGCTTAGTCCTAGGTCGTACTCGGAGGGACTATGTGTGGCATACAGGATCGAACCTGAGTTGGGCAAGGCAAACCTTGCATCTCTTCCACTGTAATCTCTCTCTGATGGTTTGGGATCTCTGCTGTAGTCATGTTATCTGCCTTTTCTGTCTGGCTTTTTAATGGTCATGTGAGAATCACATGAAGAAAAGAAAAAGAAAAAAAGTAACCGTTGCAGTTAATGCAATAATTAAATGGAAACTATGTTTAAATTGCAGTTGGAATAGGAAATTAAATCATGCAAAAAGTGTTATAGATTTGGACAAGTTTTCATACTGGTAATAAATCTATGCATAATTCATTTTCTTGTAGGCTATGACAAAATAGCATAAATAACTTCATTTGTAAGGCTGTGAATTTTTCTATTCTTAATTGGGTGATGGCTAAAACTATTTAAATGCTTCTGCATGACTGAATATCTAAATGTTTAAAACGAGCAGTTATAATAGGTTTCTAGGCAGACTGTTTATTTAATATTGCTACATTTATTTCCAGATAGTAGCATAGTACAGATTTTGCATAAAAATTGCACCCAATATGGTATGAGTTTGATTGGGTCCTAAAGAAAGAGATATTAACCTGTTCTTGGACAAAGTACCTTGGTACTCATACAACAAATGTCGCATGCCAGGCATGGTAGCATCGCTTTACAGACATCCCATTCTACCTGTGAAAGAGGCAGGTACTTTAATCCCATTAAATGATGATGATACAGGGTTATAGTAGGAGCTGCTTAGCCTGAGGACCCAAGGGGGCCAGTCTTTTCTATGTCAGACCATCAACCATCCAGGGCCCACAGGGCACAGCCCTGGGTCTAGACAAGTCTGTCTCCTGTCTGCCACCTGCCGATGCAGCTGGGCACCACAGCCACACCTGCAACACCTCAAAATAAGAAGTAAAAGGAAATGCTTGAATGACCTGTTAGACTGTACCCCTTTAGTAATCTAGGACTGAAAACACTTAAGAACGACTTTCTGTTGCCGGAGAGATACAAGCAAAATAAGAAAAGCATTTGTTTGCCTTGCACACACTAAATTTGAATTGGGTTTGATCCTGGACATCCCATATGGTCATATGGTCCCCCTATCCCACCAGGACTAATCCCTGAGCAGAGAACCAAGTAAGCCCTGAGCAATGCTGGGGGTGTGTCATGTTCCCCCACCATATTATAAGTCTAACATTGTAAGACTACTATGATATTAGTAGTCACCTATTTGTTAGGTGATTACAAAATTCTCAGGTCATCTGAATGGTTAAACATTTCACGGGCTTCTACAGATGACAGAGATCAGTATATATTGGAGTTTGAGAAATTTAGGTTTTCAGGGTTATGTGTTGGGGAGAAGTGTCCAGGAGGAATCAGCTTTTAGATTAAGAAAGAGAGGAAAGAGGAAATGAGAGTGGCTATGTGATAGATGGAACCTGGTGGGTAGTGTGGGACTTAAATACTCAACTCAGGGCATAGACACTTATTTTTTTTGACAAATTTTCCTAAGCCTCGTATATGACCTGCTCATGAAAGGGGTCCAGTTACTATTTATCAGACAAAAATTGGTAATTGTGTAGAATATGGGATAAGCACGAGTAACAGGTGGCCAGCTGCTAGTAGTAACATTTGCTGAGTATCAGCACGCGCACTGTTGCGGGCACTTGCCTGGCATCTGTATTTACTGTTGTAATTCCTTCCATTACTACCAATTGATTTAGAAGCAGTCTTAAAATTTACTTCTCCCTATTGTTTTCAGTCTTTTATCCCCTGATTCTTTAACATACATTTTTAATTACCGATCCTGAGGAGTGATTTCTGCATAGAAGGTTTTTACTTTTCTGGGAGGTGACGGTAAATCATAGTAGTCTTACAATGTTAGCTACTCAGTAGTTGTCAGCTAATATTTCACTCCTCAGCTAGATGCTTCCGTCATTGTTAAGAAGGTCAGGTTAGGTGTGAACAGGATCGCAGCAGCAGAGTTGGCACAAGGCACCCCCTCCCCGCCCCCTCCGCTTACCGCTGGTGAAGATGCTGCGTGTGCTGGGAGCCACGGTGGGTGGTCACTAGTGCTAGTAAGAGTCTTGCCTTTGTCCTCTAGGGAAATGAACGCCAATCAAAGTCAACCATTGGGTCTGTTGAAAACAACACACCTCAGCCCCCAAAGAGGAAGGGGAGGAAAGAAGATATCAACTTAGCAAAAGCCACGAAAGGGAAACAGAATGTAAAGTTAAAAGAAGTCAGCCCAAGCAGCTCCAAATGGTGGTAAGTTTGTCGTATTCTTGTCTTCAGAGCTTCGTACAAATTTTGTTCTGAAAGAGACACCCTCGCTTTCCGTGGGGACCACAGAAAATGTTTTGTATTGCCACAGCAAGAGTGAGCATTAGAAGAGGCCATTTCCTGAGCGTAGTTCTGTTTGTAATCAGAGGTGCTGCAGAGACTCTTGTTTTATGATTAAAAAAAAACACTCCTTGTTGTATTACTTTTTGTTTACTTTATTCCTGGCCTGTGCTCAGGAATGCTCCTGGTGGGCTCAGGAAGGCCGAATTGAGTGCCAGGGATCAAACTTGGGCTGGCCTACGCAAGGCAAGTGCTTTCTGCTGTACTATTGCTCCAGCCCCAAGTGTTCTTATTATTTTGGCTTGTTGGGTCACACCCAGCGATGCTTTGGGGTTATTCCTGGCTCTGCATCTGGAGCTACTCCTGGTGGTGCTTGGGAAGTCATTAAATAGGATTCCAGGGATCAAACCTAGGCTACTGCATGCAAGGCAAACTCCCTGCTTGCTGTATTATGAATCTATCCCTCAAGGGGCCATATTTTTAAGAACAGGGAAATCCTGTGTTCCAAAAGGAGGTGTTTGATAACACTGTTTTACCAATCGGCATTGTCACTGGCCTCTTCACTCCTTGTCCACAAAGTCCTCATGGCCTGCTGTCACTCACAGATCACCTTTCTCCCTAATGACATATATTAGTTTTTTTAACTAACCAATTAAATTTTTTTATTTTTATTATTTTTTGGGGGTCACACCCGGCAATGCTCAGGGGGTTACTCCTGGCTCTGCACTCAGGAATCACTCCTGGCAGAGCTCAGGGGACCAGATGGGATGCCGGGGATCAAACCTGGACCGGCATGGGCCAGCTGCATGCAAGGCAAATGCCCTACCCGCTGGACCATGCTCCAGTCCCATAACCAGTTACATTTTTTAATAAAGTGCCGTGATTTTCAAAGTTATCCATAATTGGTTTTATACAGAGAATGTCCCAGCATCGATCCCAGCACCAGTGTCGGCTGCCCTCCAGCTGTGTTCGGGTCCGTCTCCTGCAGCCCCCTCGTTAGTCATAGTATTTAGGGGCCATGACTGACCAAGCAATTGTGATCCAACTTTAATCTTTGACTCCTCCCCAAAGTATAGGCATGCCTTCGTATCCTTGGTAGTTTGGAGCTTGAGACTCTTGTGCCCTGGACGTCTGTATCTGCAGAGGCCTCATCTTGGCTTCCTTCTTGGTGGCTTTAACCCATTGATATCTTTGGTTGACTGAATTTGCAAACACAGGACCTGCATTTGTTGAGATATGAAAGGCCGGGACTGGAGAGATAGTCCAGCAGGGAGGGCGTTTGCCTTGCATGCAGTCAACGGGGTTTGATCCCCAGCATCCCATATGGTCTCCCGAGCACCACCCACCAGGAGTGATTCCTGAGTGCAGAGCCAGGAGTAAACTCTGAGCATTGCCTGGTGTTGCTCTCCCTCCCCCAAAATATGGGAGGCCAGCTATTTATTTTTAAAAAAATTGATGTAGACATCATGTATAGTTCAAACTGTGGGTTCGAGGGGCTGGAGAAATAGCACAGTGGGGAGGGTGTTTGCCTTGCAGGCGGCCAATCTGGGTTTGATCCCGGCATCCCATATGGTCCCCTTAGCACCGCTGAAGTAATTCCTGAGTGCAAAGCCAGGAGTTACCTCTGAGCATTGCTGGGTGTGACCCAAAAAGCAAAACAAAACAAAAACCCCAAACTGTAGATTCGAACTCACAGCTCAAGCCTGTTGTTTAGGAGGCAACTCAAGGTAATGTGGACCCTGCAGCAGCGGCCCCAGCCCGAGTTGGGGAGAGACTTTCAAATCAGGAGGAAGACATGTGAGACCAGGTTGAAGGAGCAGGCCAGAAGAGTGAGAGATGGTTTCGAGAAGGAGGAGGAGTGGAAGACCTTAAGTCTTAGAAGAAATAAGTGATAGACACCAATTGGAAATCAAGGGTCTGTTTTTATTTGTAAGTCACTTAACTTTTACAGACCTGATTTGCTTTGTGCAAATATAGGTTCAAAGGAAGATGTGAGTTGGGGAGGGTGCTGGCTGTGCCTTACCCCCTGTGCTCTCTCTCAGATGACTGATTTATACGGGGAATGGAAGAGGCTGTCTCCATAACTCCCTCTTTAGGAAAGCAGCCTTTTCTTTCTTTTCTTTTTAATTTTTTATTTTTACAATTACAAAGATATACAATTAAAAAGTTCATATTTGGGTTTTGGTCATACAGTGTTCCAGCACCCATCCCGCCACCAGTGCCCATCTCCCACCACCAACGTCCCCGGTTCCCTCCCCCTCCCCCTCCCCAGCCCTCCTCCATGGCAGGTTCTTTATTTCTTTCCCTTTCTCTCTCTTTCTCTTTTCCTTCCCCCAGACTATGGATTACAGAACATACATTAAAGGGTTGTCATGTGTATCTTTTTGCCTCTATTTAATGCTCAGTTCTAGGTTGGCATTAGTACCCTCGACAATTGTTAGCACACTGTTCCATTTTCTGTCTTACCTAATCTCTGACTCCCACACGTTTGTGATAATTTCCACCTTTGACAAGACCTACTGATATATGTTTCACTTGACCTTGGATATTGGTATCATAATATGTACATATATATTTATGTTATGCAGATAAATGCAGTCATTCTGTATCTGTCTCTCTCCTTCTGGCTAATTTTGCTCAACATAATCTTCTCCATGTCCATCCATTTATAGGCAAATTTTATAACTTTATTTTTCCTAACAGCGAAAGCAGCCTTTTCTGACCCACTAGGTTGTCAGGGTTTTCCGTTTATTTTTGTTTATGTAAGGAGTCATGAACAGTTTTCAACAACATTTATATCTGTTGGCATGAAAACAGAAAAAGCTCATTAAACAAGGAAACACGTCATATTTAAAGGCACTCAGAGAAGCTAAGTGCCGTCCAGCTGTTCTGTCTGTTCTATAGAGAATGCTTAAGTTGTTTGAGGTGTTTGTCCTTTTTTAGTGTATATATACTTTTCCAGCATAGTTTTGTCATATGTAGGCGACTTTTGACATTTTTTTCTTTTAAACTGATGTATCTTACTGTTACTTTGAACTTTAGGATTTGAGCCGCCCCACACCTGGCAAAGCTCAGGGGTTACTCCTGGCTCTGCACTCAGGAATTATTCCTGGCAGTGCTCAGGAGACTATATGGGATGTTGGGGATTGAACCCAGGTTGTCTGCGTGCAAGGCAAACGCCCTACCTGCTGTGCAGTTGCTCTGGCCCCATTGTTTTCACTCTTCAGCCTTTTTGGGTCGATTATTATTATTACAGTTGTCTTTTTGTTTTCATAACTTCTATTGGCAGTAATTAGATGCAAGTGTAAGACTTTGGATTCTTCTGACCAGTGGGACTTTTATTCTTTAGAAAGGTGAAATAAGGGAGATAGATATAAAAATTAACTTTAGAGTTGAGATCCATATAGTTTCTTTTCCTCAATTTTAAGTTTGCAATTCAGTGACCTACTTGATTTCATTTTTTTTTCTTTTTTGGGTCACACCCGGCAATGCTCAGAGGTTACTCCTGGCTCTGCACTCAGGAATTACTCCTGGTGGTGCTCGGGGGACCATATGGGATTTTAGGATCAAACCTGAGTGCTTGCATACAAGGCAAATGCCCTACCCACTGTACTGTTGTTGTTCTGGCGCCCACCTGCCTGATTTTATTTCAAAGGGTTAAGTTTAAGAATTTGGATGAATCTCTCTGAAGATTTCCTAGGATGTTTAGATTGTGCAATTTTTTTTTGACCCAGCAAGTTTTACCTACACTGTGCTCATCTAATTAAAAAAAATAGACTTTTAATCTATCTTGTCATGTATTTTGTCCTTTTTCACTGCAAATATTTCCTGGGGTTTCCCTTAGGAATAAGCAGTTCTAATAACAATCTGTAGGTGGCGACCTGGCTCTAATTTTATTTCTTCTTCTGTCTTTCTCCCGCATCCCCCTCACCCCCTCCTTTGCGACTCTTTCTCTCTGTAATAGTAAAGCTTAATAATTCAAGCAGAGCGCTGACATATTTCTTCAGGGAAACAAATCCCATTTTCTTTTGGTAGCCAAGATGCAAACCAAGATTGCTTGGTGATTGATGAAGTTGGGTGTGAAAGGCGTTTTTAGTGCTGCATTTAAATACCAGCTTAACTGGTCAGCCCGTTTTTGTTACCCTTTCCACTTGAGTTCCGCTGCCTTGAGATATGTTTCAGAAATCCGTTAACTAGCTGCAGTCTCCAAAGCCGTAATGAGGATGGTTTCCCAGGAGCGCTGCGGGACGGAATATAATCACCGATATTTTGAAATATTGTTAGGTGTAAAATAAATTAGTGTTTTAAAAATCTTTTGGAACACGGGAAAAAAGAGTGAGTTTAGGGCTCTTTAGACATTTTTTTTTAATGGCTGAGAAAACAGTCTGTTCTTTAATTGCTGTGGCTTGTGTCCTTGATAACTACAATACTTTACTAAAAGGCAAAGTATTAAAATATAAGCACAGCAGGACTTGGTTGTGTTTTTGTTTGTTTTGATGGGTGTGATTTCCTGTATGTGGCAGGAAGGGACTTGGCTTCTTTCTTGATGCGGCTTTTTCATTAGTTCCCGCCTTGCTCTTCCGTTGTTCTCACAGGGACCTGGGCTGTCTAGACTGGGGAGTTGCAGGGAGCAGGTGTGGTCCCAGGAGCCTTTGCTGACCTTGCCCAAGGCTGTCTGCCCTGGAGCAGTCAAGCTCTTGAACTCCTAAAAGCCACAACCTGCACTCAGCCTGCTGCATCCCCCACACGTGCCGCATGGCTGAACATCCCCACAGTCGGTCCTTCCAGTGGACACGGCCCACGGAATCATGAGCTACTCGGGATCTTGCAGCCCACACAGGGGCTCAGGCACCTGCGGAAATACAAGTTTTCCAACGTGCTCTCACGCATCCCGCCACTAGGGGGCATTGCAGCTGGGCACTGGATTTGATGAATAAACTCAAGGTCAGTTTTGTGCTTTATCCAGAGCCTGTGGTCACCCACTCTCATCTCGGATGAGGAAATCCAAATTTTTTTTTTCCTAAAAAACCCCTCTAATTGTTATTTCTGCTGCTGGATTTTGAACGCAGCACCCCATTAGTTCAGTGCTGTGCTCTGCTACAGAGCCAAGACCCAGACTCCTGAATCTGCCTCTAGACAGGGGCTGGAGACTTGTTCTCGGTTCACGGCACATGCAGCGACTTCTCTGCAGCGGGGCCTGCTTGGTTTATAAAGTCAGTTTTCACTCTTCCCAGCCTCCCTTTTGTTTTCAGAATGAGAGAGATCCTTTACTGAGAATGAGCCTGGGGTGCCAGTTACCAGATCGCGAAAGGCCTCTGGAGCCTGCTAGGTTTCAAGCTCACTCATTTATTCAGATTTTATACAATTGGATGATAATACCAACCGGTTTCCCTGAACCGGCCAAAGTTATCTTTCCTTTAAAGGGGCCATAATGAAAGCCACTTTTCACTGGGAGGTCGGCAAAACTTGACAGCCCCCCTGGGCCACCTTCACCAGCAAAAGCCCCCCCCCACCCCCACCCTCCCCTGCCCCTCCCCCGTCCCCCTAGCCTCCATACCTCTCCTGTTTCCATTCTCTTTGCACCAATTGTGTCTGGCTTTCTGCTAGGCTTTGTTTTGCATCATGCTGACCCCCGGGCAGCGACTTTTTAGGAGGGTGCTTGCTTGGCCCGGTTCCATCACCAAGGTCCACTCCCTACCTCTACTCCTCACAGTGCTTTGTGGCCCCTCGGGGCACACAGTTTCTGGGTGCAATGACGGTGTTGCTCTGGTCCAGGAAACCAATGGCCATTACTAGAGTGTTTCTGTGGAGAGCGGTTTTCTGGGCTGTTTCCTGTCGTGAGAGTTGTGTATTCAAAGATTGTTCGGAGAATCTGGGATTATATGCAGAATGAATCCTTCCCCCCACCCCCACTTTACTCTTTTTGGGTTTTTTTGTTTCTTTGGGGGCACCACCTGGCAGTGCTCAGGGTTAACTTCTGGCTCTGTACTTGGGTCATGCCTGGGGGGCTCCGGAGACCCTGTGGGATGGTGGGGATGAAACTCAGGTCAGCTGCATTGAGAGGCAAAAGTCCTATCTGCTGTACTGTTGCTTCAGCCCCAGGGTGCCTCAGCCCTCCGTGAACACACTCCATGCTTTTGTTGTTTTTGAGTTTGGATCCCTGATACTGAAGAACATCTGGTGCGATTATTGTTCACTACAGCCTAATTTGAGAAGTAGTAAGGGATATTCCAGTGATTACTTCTTGAAGATTCTACGTTCTAAGACTGTGGACTTTTTGAAAGTCTTGGCGTAAAGACCCGGAAGGATTTTAGTGGAGGTCGGGCCACTGCTTATTTCCCCTGACATTCCAGCCTCCGCTCTGATTCTCTCCCTAGTCAAAAAGGGATTGAATGGACACTCCTGGGAGTGGGATAGGAGGCATAGCAGTGAGCACAAGGATGGATCTGGGGTCCAGGTGACTCTCTCTCTCTCTCTCTCTCTCACACACACACACACACACACACAAACATACACACACACAAACAAACAGTATGTTCAATGTCTACTTCGTGGATTCTCTGTGAACTATTTTCCCATTTATTTGAGACCTTCCAGATGCTTGATTGTGGAAGTCTCCCAGTCTCGAGTTCTGTGTTCACTGTAGCCTTCAGCTGTTTGCTGTTCCCTGTTTTAGATTTGTTCCTCCTTAGTGTCACCAGTTGCCTCAGTTGGCGGGAAGAGATCCAGCACTCTGTTCCTTATGCGACCTTCCCACAAACCTTCTGCGCTCTGTCCCCTAAGGCAGGTTTGGCTTTTAAAGGAGCTTTATTCCCAGTGCGCAGGCCATCGGCATTCTGCAACAGGGACCTATCTCATGTGAGGCTCTACTATTTACACCCATTACCACTGCTCATTCTGGTTTTCAAAATTCCAAGAAGTTTGTTGTCACTTCTGTTTCCATTCCATTTGCCCTACAGGCTTCCACACTTTGAATTATTGCCTTTCTAGGTGAGGCTTCTTTCAGTAGAGATAAAAACTCGCTTTCTGTCTTCCTTAAGAGGACCTCAAAAGATGTCACGTGAACTGTCACCCTAATCTCATGCGAGGAGCAGGCTCTCAGCCTTTGCCATGTTACAGCTGAGAAAACGAAAAAGCAAAGCAGTTCAGGTATATACCCCAAGTTCTACAGCCATGGTATTGTAAAGAAAATATAAGTCCCATTTTGCCTTCTGGCACTGTGCACTTGCGTGATCTATATCTTCTGCTTGCCACTTAGTGTTCAATAAAACTGAACATATAGTAAATTTTCCAAATAGGGGCCAGAAAGATTAACAGGGATTAAGGCTCTTGCGTTGCATGTGGCTGACCCAAATTTGATTCCCCAGCATGGCATATGATCTCCTGGCACCACCAGGAGTGAGTTCCTGAGTGAAGAGCCAGGAGTAAGCCCCAAACATGGCCAAGTGTGGCCCACTCCCACCTTTCCCCCAAACAAATAAAATCCAAAGAATGCGTCATAAGTTTATCAAGCACATGGCAAGCCCTGGGGATGCGGACTGGACATCTTTAGATAGACTGATGCCAGTTTGTGGACAAGGGTTTCCTGTCTGGCATCAGTCTATCTAAAGTGTCACTGGAAGTAGAAGAGGGGAGGTGAGCATTTCCTTCATAAAGAGGAGAGAGACTCCATGCTTCATTGTGGAGTATGCTGTTACAGAGATGGCGACCATGTTAGACTTTGAAAGATGAGTGGAGCACTTTCAGAGAAAAAATCCTGGGAAGGGAAAGTGAGTGTTTGGAATTTCATGGCATATTTTGAGGAAGTTCTAGCCCTGGCCTGCCACCCCAGCAGAGCCTCAAAACAAGCCAGACGACCCCCTCCATGGGGGCCGCCATTTTCCACATCCGGACTTCCCTCTTGTCACAACTCCACCCAGCAGACCAGACTATCACAGCTCAGATCATCGACACCCACCCTGCAGCAGTTTTTTTTTTTTTAATCCGCCTAGGTATGCTGAACCAGAGACTCTCAGACATGTGGCAGAGCTGCTACTTGCTCTCCCTGTGCCCAGCCGCTCATGAGGCGCCCGGGAGGCATGGCAGGTTCTAGCCCTGGCCTGCCACCCCAGCAGGGCCTCACAACAAGCCAGATGACCCCCTACTCCATGGGGGCCGCCATTTTCCACATCCGGACTTCCCTCTCGTCACAACTCCACCCAGCAGACCAGACTATCACAGCCCGGCTCGTGCGGCCTCTAGCAGCCACATGGTTCATCAATAAATGCTTTATTTAGAGGTGACTTCAAGAGTATGCCACCCACACGGCAAGCCTGGCAAGCTGCTCATGTCGTATTTGATATGCCAAATACCAGTAGCATTTATATTAGGTCATTCCCATGACCTAATATAATGGTTTGAGGCTCTTTATGTTACTGGAGCAAGCGGATGCCTTTGGGTTCTACTGGCATGAGACAGGACATATGGAGATATTACTGGTGTCCGCTCTAGCAAATAGATGATTAACGGGAAGATAGTGATAGTGATAGTGATTTTGAGGAAGTCCAGTAGATTCATCTAACTTGAGTTAATAATGTGGGGAGGATATTGAGGAGATAATGGAAGGGGTAGTAAGAGTAATAGCACTGTCTGTGGGTGTCCATTTTAGAGTATTTTATACATAGTGCATGTGTAGAGAGGCCTACCAGGTAGCTATTATCATCTTGATTTTATCGTTCGGAACTGGAGGCCTGGAGACATTAACTGAATTGCAAAGATGCTAAATGACAGGGACAGAAACTTGAATCAACTGTGAATGGTCCCACAGGTGCCTTAGTCTTTTATTAGAACAGCTCCATCAAAGTGTCTCAATTGTAACTTCTAAGATTTTAACAGCAAATTTCAGCAAGGTTCTCAAAGATGGTGACATGCTCTGAATCATACTCTTTATCTGCTTCTTAAAGAGCTGCATTGTTGTACAGGTTTTCAAGCAGGGGAGGATTTCCTGGAGCATGGATGTGTATGGGCCTGCTGTGTAGATGTGGAGAGAGATAACAAGCCACTTAGTGGTCTGATCATGGACAGAGAGGAGAAGACAGTTTGAGAAACATGTAGGGGGACAGAATGAACGTAGCCTGTGATCCTAGGGAAACATTTAAGGAAGTCCCCGGGGACACCAAGTATTTTGTGGTGGGTAACAAGGGAGATGGGTGTTATAGTTAACTTTCAGGGTCTGTGTACAAGAGCAGAGGATGGCTGCAGGTCCTGAGTTAGGGAAACTTGCTATGGCATCAGCTAGCAAGGGGAAGAATTTTCTGCAGATGTAGTTGTGTATCACCAGCCAGTAGGCAAGAGTTGGAAGCCAAGGTGGCCATGATACGATAGGGAAGAGCCCTAGAGCTTGGCCCTTAGGAAGGAAGAGGTTGAAGATGTGAAGAAGCAGAAGAAACTCTTATGTGGTCCATATCCCTCTCAATCCTGTTTGTTTCCCAGAGGAAACTTCGGTGAGGTAATTGTTTCCATTTTACAAGGCAGGCGAGGCAAGCACCCTAACCACTGTACTATCCGACCCACGCTCCAATCCACGATTCCCATTTTACAGGTCTGAAGACTAACATGCAGAAAGTTTGAGCAGTCTGCAGCAAGTCAGAAGGCATGCTTATTTAAGGCAGCTGTTTATTTCCAAGGTCTATAGCATGGGTTTGAAAGAAGGCCTTTTCCTTAGATGTTGACCTTACTCAGACTTTATATTAGCCACAGCATAAATGTTGCAAAGAGAATATGTTTATATTTTGTATAAAGCTAAAGTTAAATGAAAGCCATAAAAACCCCACTCTACTTTGTACTTATGCAGTGTTACGGATCTTGTGTGTGCCTAACACTGGTAAAACTGGAAAAGAAAAACCCTCATTGAATGTCAGATCAAATACAAAGCTAGACTCACGTAGTACGATAGCTGGATACCACAAAGTAATAGCAAGAAAATTTATGGAAACCAAGCTTGATGAGGGAAATGAGAAAATGATAATCAGAAATCCTAATTTTTTTTAAGGAGTGGCAAAAAGTGTCATTGTTGAACTCTAGAAAAAGATCTAATTGAAAGAATAGAGAGTGTCCCATGTCAGACAAACCCAAGAACCAACCATAAATTTAGGGGAACAATGACATTTTTTCTTAATAGTACTTTTTTAAAGAATAGTTTTATTATTTTTATTCTTTGGCACTGATGTTTTTAATAATGCAATGAGATTTTGTAAAGCATGGTGTGGGCTGACATTATTTTGGGAGATAAAAAAGAGTAACCACCCAGGACAAAAAGTTACTAAGAATCAGTGAACAACATATTGACCAATGGTCTGTTTTTCTCTGGAACTTTCCATCCTGTTGTGTTTGAGATTTATTACATCTTCAGTTTGGTTAGGATTGTTAACTGTAACAGAGTTTCAGACCTAATTAGTCTAGTAGTTGATAACTTTTAGATGGATGAGTTTGCCCCTTAGGAATCTTAAAAAAAATTTATAAAATATTTTCAGAAGAGCCACAGATAGACGGAACAAAGGAATAAAAAAGTTTATTTTAGCAGATAGATGAATTTAGGATAGTTTTTCATGTGTAAGGCAGGTTTTCTGTTTAACTTTTTAGAAATTAGTTAGGAGAATAATCAAATTCTCCTTAGACTTTATTCCCAGGTTTAGCCCGAGGTTGTAATTTAGAAGCTCGATTATGGTTATTTAGCATTTTTATAATAATGGAACATTAATGAAAATGAATGAGGAAAACACTTTTATAAAGTAGAAAGTGCCTAAAGAGCCTTTTGGTTAATAGCAATATATACTTATAAGAAGACACAAATTAGTTTGAACTGGTTTCCAAGGTAGAGATGAGGAACTTTAGGATATGGAATCAGGGAATCTGGAGCTGGGGGACAGATGAAGGGGAGAGTATACACATGATTAATTCTTGTTACCTTGAGCAGTTGCCTTTCTCATTGTTTTCCTTCTTTTCCTTCCAAGACCCAGTTGCCGCTTGAGTCTGAAGCCCAAAAGACTTTGAAGAATGATTTAAAGGCAATAGGGCAATTGGATTAGCAGGGGGTAGAAGGAGAAGAACAAAAATGTCAGCAGGGAGGACAAAACCATTTAATCTAACTAATCTTAATCTTAATTAATATAACCATTTAATCTAACTAAAGCCACCCCACTCCCAAAGAACAACCTTCAGTTTTTCTTCTCTTTCATTCTGGTTAGCTTCTAATTCATTTTCTTCTTCCATCATTCCCGTTTTATTGTCAGCTTTTTGAGTACTGTCCTTTAAAAGGACACAGGAAAAGAAATCATGGTCCTCATAAAGATTAAAATTGAGTGGAGATTTGATGTGCCTCTGGGTCGAGGTGAGATACTACAAGGGCACAGAACACACGAAATGTTTGAGAACAGGGAAAGAGGTTTGGTCTGATTTCTTTTCAGTCTGAGTTTTTTAAATGAGAAACTTCTGAGAATTTGTATCACTGTCTGTCTTCCCGTTCATCATCGTTTGGCTTGAGCGGGCACCCGTAACATCTCCATATGTCCTGTCTCATGCTAGTAGAGCCCAAAGGCACCTGCTTACTCCAGGAACATAGAGAGCCTAAAACCATTCCATCATGTCATGGGAATGAGGTCTAAAATTGTTACTGGTATTTGGCATATCAAATATGACACGGGTAGCTTGCCAGGCTCTGCCGTGCAGGTAGCATACTCTTGTAGACATCTCTAAATCCAGCATTTATTGATGAACCACAGCTCTTCTGCTGGGTGGAGTTCTGATGAGAGGAAGTCCGGATGTGGAAAATGGCAGCCTTCATGGAGTGGGGAGGTTGTCTGGCTTGTTGCGAGGCTCAGCTGGGGTGGCAGGCCAGGACTAGATCCCGCCATCCCTCCTGGGTGCCTCGTGAGCAGCTGGGCACAGGGAGAGTCAGTAGCAGCTCTACCCCATGTCTGTGAGTCTCTGGATCAGCATACCTGAGCCGGATTTAAAAAAGATTGCAGCAGGGTGGATCTTGATGAGCCGGGCTGTGATAGGCTGGTCTGCGGGTGGAGTTCTGACAGGAGGAAGTCGGATGAGGAGAATGGAGGCCCTCATGGAGTGGGAGGTCGCCTGGCTTGTTGCAAGGCTCTGCTGGGGTGGTGGGCCAGGGCTAAAACCCCGCCATCCCTCCTGGGTGAATGATCATTGTAGTTGTAACAAACTGGGGGTGCTGATGGGGAATGTGGTATGGGTCTTGGCCTACAGTGGTCGTAGGGGGCACATTGGTGGTGGGACATTGGTGTTGGGAATGGGGCACTGGTATGGGGATGGGTGCTGGAAGATGGCATGACTGAGGTATGAACATCTTTTAACTGTATATGTCAGGTGGTATAATACGATAAAAATTCCAGGACTGGTTTCAGCATTTAAATCTCTAAAATACTTTAAGTCAATCATAGTTAAGTAATAATTGCATTTACTGTAAGGAAAGAGGAAGATTTTTTAAGGAATTTGTTTATGAAGACTATGAAGAGTTATTTTGTATACGTGTGTGTGTGTATATATATATACGTGTGTGTGTATATATATATATGTATATATATGTATATATATGATAGTGGTAGTGAGAATCTTTCTTGATAGTTTAATGTTAGTGTTATTTTGTCTATTTGTGGACCATATCCTGTGTGGTTAGGGGCTACATCCCGCTTGTTGCCTGGTGCTCACTCCTGATGGTGCTCAGGGATCAAATGACAAATATCACATGTGGTCCCAGGGATCCAGACTTCTGTGCGCAAAGCATATGCTCTAACCTATTGAATTTTCTCTCTAGCTCAATAGTATAATACATATATATATATACATATATATATGTATATATATATACATACATATTACTTTAGTCACTGTGATTTGCATTATTTTTTACTTTTATTTACTTTTTTTTTGGGTCACACCTTGCATTGCTCAGGGGTTACTCCTGACTCTCTACTCAGAAATTATTCCTGGTGGTGCTCAGGGGACATATGGGACTCTGGGGATCGATCATGGGTCAGCTGTTTGCAAGGCAAAACCCTACCTGCTATACTATTGCTCCAGCTCCCTGTGGTTTGAATTTTTACAATACAAACAATGAAAGGGTTATGCGCACAACATTCTCATAACTGCTGGTGCCCCCCCCTTCCCCCCCACCCCAAATGAATGATTATATCCACCATTGTTTCAGAGTCTCCTCTAAACCCACTTAAACCCTTTCCTATCCCACATTGCCTTGAGGAGCTCCATTTCATAGGCAGGTTCTCAGGTTCATTGTTCTGGACTTTTGTTATTCTCCTACTATTTCTCTATTCCACATGGAAGAATCTTTCTGTGTCTGTCCCTCTCCTGATTGACTTCCCTCAGCACGATACGCTCCATCTCCATCCACATAGAGGACAATGGCACAATTTCCTCTTTCATAGCTGAGTAGTATTCCATTGTGTATCTATTCCATAGTTTCTTTATCCAGTCAACAATTGGACACTGGGTTGTTCTAGGTTTTGGATTTTGTCGATGGTGCTGCAATGAACACAGCAGAGCAGATGTCTTTGAATCCTGTCATTCTCCTCATCCAAATCTGGGCCCATTTACATTGATTTTACCTCCTTGGAGTTTCTTGAACTTACCCTTTCAGCAGATTCCTAGCTTTAGTTCTGTATTTTTTATAGAAACGATCACAACCGTTTTGATAACCTTCACAGCTCTGTCAAGGGCAACTCTAAAACACAAAGTGTGGGGCCAGAGTGATAGTAGAGAGGGCAGGGTGCTTGCCTCCTGCGCGGCTGACCTGGGTTCATTCCCTGGCACCACAGATGGTCTCCTGAGCCCATCAGGAATGATCCCTGAGAATAGAGCCAGAAGTGACTCCCTGACTGTTTCCGGATGAGCCCCTAAACGAAAACAAAATAAAAATGCTTCAGAGTAAAATTCCTTTCATGGTCTTTCCCCACCACCACACACACACACACACACACACACACACACACACACACACACACACACACTGGACATGCAGGATGTTGATGGTTTCCTGATTGCATGATCCTTCCTAGGTTGTTTGGCTTGTGCCTGGAATACATTCATTCCTGTTTCCCATTGATTTTATTTCTTTGAAGACTCCCTGGGGTATCATCTCTTCCATAAAATCTGGCCTGATGCTCTCTCTGCCTCCCTGCTAGACGCGGCCTCACTTCCCTATGTGTGTTATGCTGTCAGAACGCCACTGGCCAGGGAGAAATCTGAGAACTAGCCTCCTCCTCCTTCTAATGGCCTCTTTCATCTTTGTGAGTCTTTCATCCAGCTCAATTTCTAGCACAGAGTTAACTCTCTCTGAGGTTATAAGAGTCAGTCACTGAATTTTTCCAAACCTCAAACATCCTGTGATTGGTTTATTTATTTTGGAGGCTGTGCCTTTTTGGCTGTAGGTATCTTTATGAATGATGACATTTCCTAATCAGCATTGTTTTGATTAAATCAGACGTTTTATTTTTTGTTTTAGTTGTCATAAATTTTCACAATACATTTGTTACACATTTTGAACGCATTATGATTTTTTTAGGGTACTTAACTATATATACTCAAATAAGTGAACACAATAAACATTCTTGAATGGAAGTGAAATATAAATGATTGTATACTGTTGTATTTTTTAGCATCTTTAGTCAAAGAATATTTTAATGTATGGCAAGTATATCATTTACAAAAATCAGCATTGTGTTCTTCCCCTCTAATGATACTCTGATGTCAGGGAATGCCGCCGGGTCCCCGACAGTGTCAGGACAGAAGTTCTCTTCTACCTCCAATGATGCGGGGGAACAGATGAAAACAGATGAGTCTGGCGCAGTTCCAAAAAAGGCTTTTAATAGTACAAAAACTCTTCCACAGCAATCTAATATAATGAAAGAATTCTAGCTCTGGTCTGAACTTAGACCATACAAAAGAGCCAGCGTCTCCCCACGAAAGAGAGGATCTCAACTGAGAGGAGTCCTACCCAAAAGAAGGAGCAAAAGGCCAGAAGCAAAAAGGCCAAAAGCCAAAAGCCAAAAGCCAAAACACAAAGGCCGAGGAGCCAAAAGCTGAAAGCTGAGGAGCCAAAAGTCGAAAGCTAAAAGGCTAAGAGGCCTTAAGTCAGTTCCCTTATATACACCAAAGTAATTTGTGACAGGGAGGGTCATGTCAACAAAGAACCCTAAACAGAGTGTAGAAGAGCAGTGCCACACCCTATTGCAGATATAAACAAAGGTTACCCAAGGACTAATCCTGAGATTATCTCTTATGTAAAACACTAGAGAGAGGGGCTGGTATAAAGTAATACATCCTAAGTTCATGAGCTTCATGTAATCTAGATGGTACCCACAAGGTCCTTCTTCTTCTTCTTATTATTATTATCTGCACCAGGGTGATTCTGTATATCTTGTTCTCGTGTACTGAAAGGGTCACACTTGCTTGCTTAGAGCAAACTAGTATGATCCTTCCTATAGTCTTCCTATAGTCTCAGCGTAGCCAGGGTGGTAGTCTCCTGGTAAATTCTAACTGTCCCATGCTGGGTGCAGTGGGTATAAAGAGGAGCTGTGCCCAATCTAGAAAACATAGAAGTCTTAGTAGATGTATAAGTCAGAAGTTACTCAATCAAGGTGACTTCTGTAACTGCCACACCCTCTAGCAGTGTTTACATAGAAGAGAGATCTCATTAGAATGAACCTTGGCTTAAACAGATTAAGCTGTGAGTGGGCAAAACAACAAAGCTCCCAGATTAGCTAGATCTGTCATCCAACACTCTGACATTTTTATTTATTTTGGTTCTGTTCCCTACAGGGCTCAGGGCTTACTCCTGGCTTCATGCACAGGATCATCCTAGTAGTATTTAAACCAGACTTTTAAAGGTGAACATTCTGCACTGGCATAGAGGTGAGCAAAGTGTCTAGTCCTAAGGAAAAGCAGACTTGATTCATGCAGACTTTATTCATATTCAAGAAGTAATAGGCTAGAAGAAGGACTGCTTACTTGGCTCAGGAAATCAGTATTAGAGCTCTGGTATAATGCATGACTCTTTGTGAGGGAAAACTGAGAAATTAATCTTGTTACAATTTAATAATAAGAAATCAACGTGGTGGAATTGCCCTTGAATTGGCACACCAAACTGCCAACATAACAAGCCTTAGGAAGAAGCCACTAAAGAAAAAATAGCAGGTTATTAAAACCCACTGAATTGATGAATTTTCCCTCCATTTATAATGTGAAATTGTCCGTGTAGTACTGACTATATGACACTGAATTTTCCATTATTGGAGGATTTAAAAAGCATTTTGCACTAAGTATTATTTATATTTAATGTTAAATTTATATTTAACATTAATGTTAATATATTTAACACAAAATTGTGTGTTAAATAATATTTAAATATTATTTATATTTAATTAATTAATATATTCTTCACATTAAATACTGGAGCATCACTTTAAATTGATGCAAGCACCTTTTAAGAAACTTTTTTTTAAAGCAACAAGTGCTGGCATGGATGTGGGGAAAAGGGGACTCTCATACACTGTTGGTGGGAATGTCGACTTATACAACCTTTCTGGAAAACAATATGGACATTCCTCCAAAGACTAGAAATTGAGCTCCCCTTTGACCCAGCCATACCGCTTCTGGGAATATACCCTGGAAAGCCAAAAACACACAGCGGAAACACAATCCGCACTTTTATTTTCATAGCAGCACTATTCACAATAGCCAGAACCTGGAAACAACCAGTATGCCCGAGAACTGATGACTGGATAAAGAAACTGTGGTACATCTACACAATGGAATACTATGCAGCTGTCAGAAAAAATGAAGTTATGAAATTTTCCTATAAATGGATGGACATGGAGAGAATCATGTTGAGTGAAATTAGTCAGAAGGAAAGAGAGAGACATAGAATGACTGCATTTATTTGCATGACATAAATATACCAGGTGATCTTACCAAAAGTGGAAATTACCAGAAGCGCGTGGGAGTCAGAGGTTTGGTTAGATAGAGAAGGGAACATGTGTGAATAAATGTCTAAAGGTCTGATACCAACATAGAACTGAGCATTAAATACAGACAAAAATGCAAATGATGGCTTATAAGTGTACGTAGTGCAACCCACAATGTGTGGGAGAAGGAGGAGAGAGGGGGAGAGAGAGGAGATAAAGAACCTGCTATTTAGGCAGGATGTGGGAGGGGGAGGGAATTGGGGACATGGGTGGTGGTTGAGGGGCACTGGTGGAGGGCGGGTGCTGGAACACTGTGTGACCGAAACCCCCAAGCGTGAACAACGTTGTAATTGTATATCTCACGGTGGTATAATAAAATGTTAAAAAAAGAAACTTTTCTTTACTGATATCAAATCTAAGAGTGTTCAAGTCATTAGTAGACATCTTGATGAATCTTCATACATTGAGTATCTCAGTATCTCCATGTAGCCAGCAGTCAGCTCAAGAAACAGAACAAAACATCAGGATATTTTTCACTCCTTCCTGATACCAAATATATGGTATCTTTCCTGAAACCATTCTCCCAACTCTTTGACACCCACTAGGTATCCTGTAGAGTTCAATTCTGACTCTGAGTTTTAGAGTCAAATTCCATAGGTTTAAGTACATGGTTCCAAGAGTTTGCCTCCATTTCAGACGCCAGCCTCATGTCTCAGCACCCAGTGACCTTCACTCCTCTCAGGCTGGACCACAAAGTCTGGGCATCTGAACTACTTGTCCACTCAGGACTGCAAAATTAAATCACGCTTGCTAGTCAAGTGGATTTGACTGATCTACTAGAACAGTTCACAAAACTCAAGAAAGTTCTTGACTTACATGAATTTATTGTGAAAAGTATAGAAATGATAAAGTAACAGTCCAGCTGGTAGAGATGCAGAGAGCAGGGCCCAGGGGAGGGGCATGGATACTCTACTATCAAATACAAATTACTTGTAATCCGATATGATTACTGTCAGATAGTTCTTGCCTGATCCAGAGGTCCAGGAGTTGAATTGTAAAGAGCCTTCTGTGTCAAGCTAACAGATTCAGACTTTAGACTTTAGACCTGGGGCTATAGAGATAATCGGAGGTGATGGAATCTGAGTGTGGTACTGGTACTCTGGGTGGAAAAAGTAGTGTTTTAGGAAAATGACTAGCTTGGGTTAGGTATAAAATGGAATTGGAGTTGGAGTGAGTATAAAAAGATCCTGGAAAACTGACTTTTATATGAGAAGATGGTATAGTGAGTGGGAACAGATAAGTCAGGGGTCTTAGGAGCAGGACAAGGTGGACTTAATGATAAGCTATTCAGTGTGGGGGGTATTAAGAGATCAGTTGTATTCTTTGACAGAAATAGGGATTCTAGAATGTGGAGTCTAATTTAGACACATGTTGTCAGAATGGTACCCAAAACCAGAGAGTTGGAAGCATTTCTGGACAGGAAAGATAAGTTTAGACGGGCTCTAAGAATAGAAAAATCTTGGTGTTCATGTATGGGCTAAGGGTGCAACTCTGGTAGATGGGACCAGCTCACCCCGAGGTCTCTTGAAGACAGTAGAGTTCCATGAGATTTGTGATGATCTGGGCTTTACCATCCCAGCTATGGAAGACAATGGGCTCTAACAGATTCAAATACCAGTTTCTGAGGTAACAGGTTCAAATCAGTGAACAGTAATAGTAGCACAGATAGGAATGTTGACTGGTACAGCCTTTCTGGAAAACAATATGGACATTCCTCCAAAGACTAGAAATTGAACTCCCAGTTGACCCAGCCATACAACTCCTGGGAAGCCAAAGATACACAGTGGAAACACTATCCCTACTTTTATGTTTTGAATAGTACATACAAGCAGCATTTAATAATAGCCAGAATCTGGAAACAACCAGAGTGTCCAAGAATCGATGACTGGATAAAGAAGCTTTGGTACATCTACACAATGGAATACTATGCAGCTGTTAAGAAAAATGAAGAAATTTGCCTATACGGAATGGCTGCTGGAACACTATATGACCAAAACCCAAATATGAACTTTTCAATTGTATATATTTGTAATTGTAAAAATAAAAAAAAACACAAAAAAAAAGAAATTTGCCTATAAATGAATGGACATGAAAAAAAATAGTAGCACAGATAGTATAAAGTTCAAGACCGGTCGCCCTAAACCACAAGTGAAATTCATTTATGACCATTTGTGCTTTGGATTCTGGGAGCTAATCTATCCTGTGTGAGTCCTTCTGCTCAGAAGGCTCCACAACAGTCACCCAGGTTTGCATTAACAAAGACTATTTGCTAAGGAAGCGGGGCAAAATTCTAAACTACAATTAGCCAGTGCTATCAAAGATTAATAACACTTTAGGCCTGCTGGAAGCTTCTTCCTACTGTGTCATGGCAACAAATTTACAAATTTTAATAATAGACGTCGTCTTTGAGAAATTGCCTTTCCTTATGCTATGGGAGTTTTTATGATTAGAACTATACCTCTTCCCTTGCAGTTGTTTTTGAGGCTTTTATGTTACCATTTTTGCTTATCAGTAATGGTTCAAAAAATTTTCCAACACAGAGCAATTAATATGTGTCAGTAGAAATAAATTACATTTCTCATTGCTTGTGACACCCTCTCAAATGCTGTTGGAAAGGGCCATAATTATGCATCATCATGCTGTATCATTTTGGTGCCTGGTGTCTTAGAGCTTTAGGGGTATGATTTATATTTTCTGGACTTTTTGGCACTGTATTAATAGGATAGATGTAAGGATTGTGAGATATGATGGGAAATAACATTTGTAGTCTAGTTTGTATTGTTTCTAGTCTTTGAAAGCACTGTTTCCTAGAATGGGTTCACCTATTTTATAGAGATTTGCGTATGCAAATTGTGTATACTATGACTGTACCACAACTTTTGGCTTAGAGTCTTGGAAGGAACACCATGATTAGAGTATTTTGCATGTTTAGAACATAGCTTTTGTTGCCTTAAGGAAGAAGAATATGCTATTTGTAGTTACCTCTGTATGTATACTCTGTATATCCTTTCTGGTTCTTGTCCATCCGTAAAATCCTTAGTTACAGTTACTGGGTACAGACAGGTACCACCTCTGTGTACCGCTGCCCAATTCACTTCTCCTTTAGCTCTGTAACCTGGACTTGACAATCTGAGTTTGACCCTTTTGCTTTGTTTTGCTTTATGCCCTCACTCTTGCCTTAATGGACACTATTTGACTCATGGTTGATTGAATAGTGGTTCTTCTGGTCTGTTGGTATCATTCTTCCTTCCCTGCTTATTGTCTTAGGCAAGAGATTATCAGAGACAGTCAAGAGGTTGGAGGAGAGAGACTGCCAGAAATTTGGGTAAAAATCTAGCAAGTCACAGTTGCGTCTACTAATTCAACCTCTCAAATTGTAGTTGGGCTACAGCACGGGACCATGTCCTCAGTGGCTGATAAATGAGCCTGCTGCTCTGCGTCCCTCACTGCTGCATAGCTGCCATTCTTGAAATGGGCAAAGGAGCTTTCAATGTGCCCTTTAGTCAATATGCCACTTTGGTGGGGCCGGAGCGATAGCCCAGCGGGTAGGGTGTTTGCCTTGCACACGGCCAGCCCATGCCGGCCCAGGTTCAATCCCTGGCATCCCATATGGTCCCCCGAGCACTGCCAGGAGTAATTCCTGAGTGCAGAGCCAGGAGTAACCCCTGAGCATTGCCGGTGTGACCCAAAAAAGCAAAAAAAAAAAAATTAATAGAAAAATATGGCACTTTGGTGGAAGAAGTCTTTTGAAGCAAGTGAGAAAGAGTGGGCAGTGAAGGAATTCTCTGTCCTCTCTCTCTCTCTCTCTCTCTCTCTCTCTCTCTCTCTCTCTACCTAAAACCTGAATGCAAAGTTCTATTTGTCAAAGGGTCTTTCTCACACTAGGAAGGGAAGCTCTTTAATCTTGTCAGTGGCTCTTACCACTGGTACAACCACGACTGGAGTCTGCATTAGTAAGCAGTAATAAAATAATACTTCTGGGAGTTTCCTCCATACATGTATCTGCCCAGGATTCTCATTTTATTCTCTCCAGTCAATTCTATACAAGTTATCTTCCTTTGTTAAAATGGTACTTAAGACCCCAACCCTAACCACTTTGGGGGGTTATTTATTTTCAGGGGTGAGTTTGGATCACTGGTGCTCATGGCTTACTCCTGGCAGTCTTGGTGGTGCTCAGGCTAAGGGAGGGTCATATGCAGGGTCGGGGGGATTGATCAGGAATTTTCTGCATGCAAGGCAAGTGCCTTAAATCCTGTGCTATCTCTGTGACCCTTCACGTCTTTTCTCGTGAAGCCCTTGTGGCATGTGGAACAGGATTTGTTTCCCTCTCTGTTAACTGGCATTTTAACTCACAGCCCTAGTCATTAAACCTTTCAGGGTGAAAACAATTATTTTTTCCTCTCCCGTTAGAGTATTTTTCATCCATTAGACTAGAATTAGTGATCCTGTTCTGAAATAGAAAAGAAGAGCTTTAATTTTTTCAAATCTTCAGCTCATTCAAAAAGTTGCAGCTTAAATGTAGTGAGCATAAAGGAGAATGGGGTCAAAGGGGGACTAGACTCAAGACGGGGTTGTCTGTGGAATTACTGCAGCCTCCACCCCAGAGTCAGTGACGCCATATTCCCTGGGAACATGGGTTTCAAAACAATGGCAGTCATTACAATGAAGCCTATCCTCAATTTTTTTTAAACCATTTTTTTTTTTTGCCATTTTTTGGTTCTTAAAATTTAACTCTTTGGGTTGGGCTTATTTTAGGTCCAAATAAAATATGCAGAGAGGGTAGAGTGAAAGCAACCTGAAATGGAGGCATTTCCCACATAACATATTCACACTTTATCCTGAAACTCTAATTATTCCTTAGGTGAAGGCTGCAGTACTGAATGTCATACCTGCACAGCTCCCAGCAAAGTTAAAAGTTTTGCTAGTTTGAAATTCTAAAAGTGAAGTTGAACTGAATTTCTCAATTGACTTAAAAAAAACTCAGTGAATAGAGAATTGTCTTCTTACATGGAACTCCAGCTCTCCAGTCCCCAAGTAGAATTTTAGCAATTGCTACTAGTTAAATAGCTTTCGGCAAGTCAAACTCATCTTCAGCAGAGCTGTAATTGTAGTATATTTTTAATTATGAAGGCATTGAAAGCAATCAGCTCACATTAACTTTCTTTTAAATAGAATCATAAAGCAGCGCCTTTCACTCTGCTAATGCCTTTGTTTAGGGAGTCACCCAGAGTTCTTAGATGCGTTACTTCAGAATAAATGGCTTATCATAGGATAGAGTTTTAATAGATTGGGTAAGAATACCAAATCAAAGTCAAAGGAACCTTTGAGGTTATGGTCACCTCACTTTATGTCTCTTTATTTCATTTCTAAAAACAAATGCCTGGAATGATTAAATGCAAAAAAAAAAAAAAGGAAAGCTTTCACTGGATGGCACATGGTAATTGGCAGTTACAGTTTTAAAGGAGTAAGTGCATTAGGTTAATTGGCATAATGTGAAGACAGATGCTTAATATTTTCAAACATCTCACTAGTTATTCCCTCTTGAGCTCCTGCTTGATTTAGCTTTGTTTCACATTTATGCAGAAGTTCACATTTTGAAATGTTTATGGTCATTTTCCCTTGTTCTGTCTTTTATATGGGGTGTCCCGGCATGGCTTTCCATCTGGATTAATCACCAGTAGAAGGGTATCTGGCGGATGGCAGACAGATATTTCTGACCTCAGTAGCTTAATAATCTAAAGACCATAAAATGACTTTTGCTTGATGTCACACATCCCTGTCAACTAAATTGGTTTTAGCAAATTATACCTAGAAGCAATAGCAAGAATTCAGGACTTCCAATGAGCCAGACATTTTCCCAAGTTCTGTATCAATGCATTGTGTCATTTGATGTCAATTACATGTGTAAAATTGGATCAATACATTGCATAATTAAATTTTCATAATAATGTTGTGAACCAGCTACTCTCCCAGTTATTTTGCAAAATAATCCAAGATTGAAGAGGTTGAGACCAGGTAACTTGTGTGCCAAGTCTTAGAGCTAGGGAAATGCTGGTTATTTGATCCTGAAGCCTGACTGCAGAGCGGCCCCTTGCCATGTCTTGCAGTAAGATCAGTGGCTCCGCCTTTTTGAGCAGCTACTCAGTGCTGGCTTTTTACTGACTTCCTTATGACATATTTTCATTTAATGCCCAAGACAATGGAAGCTACTTTATTTGCAACCTCCAGATGCACTAACTGTTCTAGAAGAGATTCAGGGACATGTTAACATTTCCCAAACTAATAAGGGGAGATAGTTGAGCTTCAGAGAGGTCATTCTGAGGCTGCAGATTTGGCTCTAATAGTGAAGCTTATGCCTTGCCTATGTGAGGCCCCATATGATCCTCTGTCCCATGGGGCTCCTAACACCACTCAGCAGAGCCCCCTCTTTTAAACTTTTGGGAGTGGTGTGTGTGTGTGCAATGATGGTATATAACTGATTTTTTCCTTTTTTTAATTTCATTAAAATACTGTGATTTACAAAGTGATGGAAAGTTGAGTTTTCAGTGTACAATATTTGAACACCAATTCCACCACCAGTGTCATCTTCCTTTTACAGTGTTCTCATGCTCCTTCCCAACACCCCCAAACTCCCCAACTGCCACCTTGACAGCCACAGTTCAGAGTTTGTTGGTTGTTATATCTCTTGTTTTCAGTGTTATTGAGTCTGCGCTTTGGATAGACCACTCTCCCACATTAGTGGTATAACCAAGGCCTCTGATCTTTATTGTCATCATATTCCTCTCACCACCTTGATTTCTTTCCTTCACTGTCCTCCCCTGTACTATGGGGTCAAAGCTGATCTAGGCATACTCCTTTACTACATTACATTTCCTCGCCCATATAACTTTTTATTTCTACTGAACAGTCCACTGTATATTTGTGAATGACTGACTAGAGTTTTATTTATTTCTTGAGGTCACATGGGGTGGTTCATGGGAGTTACTCCTGGCATAATAACTTGGGAGAGAGGAGGTTGCTCCCAACAGTGCTGGAACCACATGATACCAGCATCCATTCATCCCTCCCTCCCTCCCTCCCTCCCTCCCTCCATCCATCCATCCTCCCTTCCTCCCTCCCTCCCTCCCTCCCTCCCTTCCTTCCTCCCTACCTCCCCTCTCTTCCCTCTCTCCCTCCCTCTCTTCCCTCCCTCCCTCCCTTCCTCCCTCCCTCCCATCCTCCCTCCCTCCCTCCCTCCCTCCTTCTTTCCTTCCTTCCTTCCTCCTCCCTCCCTCCTTTCTTCCTTCCTTCATCCCTCCCTCCCTCCATCCCTCCCTCCCTCTTTCCCTCCCTCTCCTCCCTCCCTCCCTCCTTCCTTCCCTCCCTCCCTCTCCTCCCTCCCTCCCTCCTTCCTTCCTTCCCTCCCTCCTTCCTTCCTTCCTTCCTCCTCCCTCCCCCCCCTTTCTTCCTTCCTTCATCCCTCCCTCCCTCCATCCCTCCCTCCCTCTTTCCCTCTCTCTCCTCCCTCCCTCCCTCCTTCCTTCCCTCCCTCTCCTCCCTCCCTCCCTCCTTCCTTCCCTCCCTCCCTCCCTCCCTCCCTCCCTCCCTCCCTCCCTCCCTCCCTCCTCCCCTCCCTCCTTCCTTCCTTCCTTCCTTCCTTCCTTCCTTCCTTCCTTCCTTCCTTCCTTCCTTCCTTCCTTCCTTCCTTCCTTCCTTCCTTCCTTCCTTCCTTCCTTCCTTCCTTCCTCCCCTCCCTCCCTCCCTTCCTATTGACTGCTCACATCTGATTGGCTGCCCACATCTGTTAGGTTTTGTACTGGACAGTGCCTGTTCTTGGCAGTCTGGGGTCTTTAGTGAGGAACTGACTTTGAATCAATTGCTGTGGAAAGGTTACAAAGAGAAGACCAGAATCACCTGTGGGGGTGGATAAGTGAAAGGGCAGGGAGAGGTCACGGGGCTGAGCTGGGGCTAAAAGAAACCATTATGAGAAGAACAAGAGAAAAGATTCTAAGTGGAAAGGTGTCCTTTGCCCTGGGTTTTTTTTTTTTTTCTTTTGGGTCACACTTGGCAATGCTCAGGGGTTTCTTCTGGCTCTGAACTCAGGAATAACTCCTGGCGGTGCTCGGGGGACCATATGGGATGCGGGGATCGAACCCAGGCCGGCATGGGCGGCGCGTGCAAGGCAAACGCCCTACCCGCTGGGCTGTCGCTCCGGCTCCTGCCCTGGTTTTGAAGCAGGGGTGCACACACAGAGTTTGGCCAGGGAAGAAAGTGTATAGGCCAGGGTGGATAGACCAGAAACTGCAAAAGAAGGTCAAAGGTTAATATAGGCATGCCCCTGCGGACCTGATAAATGAAACGGGTGTTTATTTTGCACATGGTATGGGTGTCACTAAAGAAAAAGAAACCAGTAATTTGTTCTCTGGGTCTTTACTCCTTGAGAAGGTTGGTTCTTCCTCTTGTAAAGTCAGTAAAACAGCCAAGTACACTCATTCCCTTAAGAAAGAAGGCATTTCATTCTAGAAAGACAAACACAAATAAATAAACAATTCCTGGTTTGAAAATTGTGTGAAATCTGGCCTATTTAAATAAGCTCTTTTGAGGTTACTTTCTGAGTTCTTCATAAGTCTTTAAAAACACTGCCAAAAGGTATTTAAATATTTTCCCTGGTGAACTTTTCATGAATATTGAAAATAGTTTCTTTTTAAAAAAATTTTGCTCTAGACTTTTTGGTAGTTTGGGAATATTTTAGAAATTATTTTTAAAAATCCAGAGATGTATGTATATATATATATGTATATATTTGTATATATGTGTATATATGTGTATATATGTGTATACATATATATATATATATATATATATATATATATATATATATGTAATTACTCAAAACATAGTTCACTGCTTAATTTTCTCCAAGACTTTCATTTCTTCTTTATTAAGAGCTTCTCATAAAAGCATAAAGAAACAGTTTGGAAAGGGGGTATTGTATCTCCAATTGTGACGTAGGAATGACCTCATCTGAAGAGACTATAACATTTTAGTGCAAAAAAGGACTTGAATGTCCCCATCTCCTGAGGACACCAGGCAGAAAATGGCAGCTTTGTGGAAAGATTAAGAGTTATACTTCATTCTAGCCTATTTGGTCTTACTCTTGGAAAGATCTCTGTGAGAACTCCAAAAGTAAACCCAAGTGCTCCTTATTTTCCCTTTAAATATGTAGTTTGGCCAAGGGAGGCAGTTTAGTGGTATGAGCACAGCCTTACCTATACCAGTCCTCCATTAGATCCCTGTCTTTGTCAAAAAAAAAAAAAAGAAGAGGAAAAGGTGTATCTTGGTTAATTGTGCTCTATGCATAACTATCATGAAATATCATGAAATGGACCCATTTCCAACCAGAGCTGGCTGAAGGTCACAGGGTTAACGTGATAGGAAACCTGTACTCTAGTGCAGGAATGGACACGGACTTGAATATCACAAGCAGGGAGACTGATCTCACTGGAAGAAGCATTTACAAATGACTTTCATTGTCTCTAGGTATTTTGATACTAATATCAGGCAGTTGGTGAAAGCTATTCTGACTTAGCACAAAGTCATGCCCATTGGGGGCATTATCTTGTTATAATATTCAATGCCCTCTGCATTAGCCTAATTGAAATGAAGAGGCCCCTGCTGCTTTGGGGACTGTGGATGCTCTGTGTATTGCCTCAACTCCCAGCTGCTGAAGGGATTGAGTCTTTGTTCTGCCTTATTGGGCCTGCCTCTGAATGGTTTATCCATTGTTTCTGCCTCAGTGTGAGGCAGTTCAAAATGTTTAAATCACTCCAGCCTGTTTCTGATGGTGGAGCATTGATGAGCCTCTTAGGATTACTTTGATTTGAAACTGACTAGTCATCCCCCTAATCTGGAAGGCATTTACCCCAAATTCTGGCTATACAAATATGAATATGATATAGATATGTATATATATATGTATGTATATGTATATATATGATATTATTTTGCCATTAAAATATTTTATTATACCACCATGAGCTATACAATTACAATGTTGTTCATGTTTGGGGATTTCGGTCACACAGTGTTCCAGCACCCCTCCCTCCACCAGTGCCCATTTCCCACCACCAATGTCCCCAATTTCCTCTCCCCTCCCATAGCTTGCCTCTATGGCAGGTTCTTTATCTCTTTTCTCCCTTTCTCCCTCTCTCTCTTTCTTCCTTTTCTTACATATTGTGGATCGCAATACATACACTTAGAGGCCATCATGTACATTTTTTTGCCTGTATTTAATGCTCAGTTCTAGGTTGGTATTAGCCCTTTTGACAATTATTCACACATGTTCCCTTCTATGTTCAAATCAATGATGAACGGGAAGACAGTGATACAGTGAAGACAGTTCACTTCCATGTCTTACTAACCTCTGACTCCCACACATTTGTGGTAATTTTCACCTTTGATAAGACCTTCTGATCCACGCATCTCTGTCACTGTATCACTGTCTTCCCGTTGTTCATCGATTTGCTTGAGCAGACACCAGTAACATCTCCATATGTCCTGTCTCATGCGAGTAGAGCACAAGGGAACCTGCCTGCTCCAGGAACATAAACAGCCTCAAACCATTCCATCAGTCATGGGAATGAGGTCTATAATTGTTACTGGTATTTGGCATATCAAATATGACACGGGTAGCTTGCCAGGCTCTGCCGTGCAGAGCATAGTCTTGGAGCATAGTCTTGGTGGCATAGTCTTGCAGTCACCTATGATGTCCAGCATTTATTGATGAACCTTGCAGCCACTTGTGGTTGTGTGAGCTGGGCTGTGATAGGCTGGTCTGCAGGGTGGAGTTCCACGCATGAATATGATATTTAAACCAACAATAAATAATATGAATAGTTTCCAACTACCTAAGTCTATGGTGTCAGTTAGCTGTTGGATGTGGTTTGAAAAACACTGTGACCGCATTAGGCCTAGACTTACTTTGTTGCCCAAATACTGTCCTAGAAGTCCAAAACCCCAATGGAAAAAACTTTACAGTTCAATTAACAGGAAATAAATTGCACGATGCCTGTAATCAGAAACACTGGCATAAGCTCAATGTTCAATTACTACCGTTCACCTCATCCTGTTTTCTGATGTTTGCCTGAAAACTGCTAAGGAGTCAGAATGCTAATTCTTTTTTAGGGTAGATTGAAAGACGTGATTTGACCACAGCTGTTAACTGTCACCATATCCAATTGCCAGAATAGTTGTTTAGGATCTGCTATTTCGTCAGTGCCACTCTTCATTGATTCTAAAATATTTTGACTTCATAACCTAAGATTAATTCATGACGAATGTGTATTTTAAACACATTGAATATTTTATGGCATTACATGCAAATCTAAAGGCATTTGGGTGTAAAATCTGCACATACTTGTTTTCTCTACTCTAATCCTAGCTCCTATCCCATTTCAGTGCTCAAAATGTTTTCAGTTTTTTTTTTTTAAGTAAAAACAGATTTCTTTTGGAAGCTTTGAGGAGAAGGAAGGAGGAGGAGAAAGGGAAGAGAGAGAGAAAGAGAGAGGGAGGGAGGGAGAGAGGAGGGAGGGAGAGAGAAGGAGAGAGAGAGAGAGAACATGGGCTTCTCTAAAGATGGAGAGTCCCACCCAGTCCACTTCTCAAGAGGGGAGATGAGATGCAGGTGACACATGTGCTCAGGCACCACATGTGCTTGGCCACGTGGGCACAAGCAACACATGAAGTCGGGCAGCCTATGTGAGCACGTCCTTTGTTCAAGTTGGCTTTCATAGGCTTTCTCCCAAGCTGTCCCATAGGGGCCTTCTAGCTAGCTTATAGAACTAGGGTGGTTGTGGGGGTGGGGGGGTAGAGTGGAGTGGGGGAGTGGTTGATGATCTTTGAAATTCCTTTCCCTGGCCTTTATTCCTGCTGGAGCTTCTCTCCAAGGGAATGGAACGGAGCACCCTGATCACTTGATGCTATTTCTTCTTTCTCTTGTACTTCTCACCTGAATTGGTGTATTGTTTTCTGCTTTTGAGTGTGTGTGTATGCATTTGCAAAAATAACTGAATATTGAAATCATAATTTATAGAATTGAAGACAAGTTTTCAGCAGAGACTTCAGGCTAGAGATGGGGACTAATCCTCGTATCGTTCACTTTGCTCAGATTCCTCTAGCCTGCTGGCATTATTCTCCTCTGCCACTTACAAACTTTGCTCATGGGAGGGGAACATGGGTGTAGGCAGGTTCTGGGCAAGGAGTAATGATTTATGATGATCTGGGTCACATGCCCACTTCATAATATGTTCATTATAAATAATGTTTATTGGTTGAAGAAAAGAAGATGGTTTATGAGCTAGACAGTCAGGCCACACTGTATACTTTCAGCAGAGTGAATTCAGCAAAGTGAACTTGATATATATTATATATATACTATATACATATACTATATATATACTATATAGTATATATATACTATATATACTATAGTATATATATACTATATATATACTATATATATACTATATATACTATATATATTATATATACTATATATAATATATATGTATATATGTATACACTTTTGGGAAGGAGGAACAAGGGTTACTCCTGGCTCTGCACTCAGGAATTACACCTGGCGGTGCTCAGGGGACAATATGGGAAGCCATGGTTCAAACCCAGGTTGGCTGCGTGCAAGGCAAATGCCCTGCCTGTTGTATTATCATTCCAGCCCCCGTATTAGATTAATATTTAAAATGAGAAAAGACTTTGATTTTGGTGGTGATTCTTGGACTGAAAATAAGGCAGTGGAGCCAGGAAGAGATGTGTTTCCATAAGGGACAGCGGAACGAGACTAGTTATCTGATCTCCCACCCACTTTTTCTTTTTTGGTACCTGAAGGAATGCTATTGGTATTATTAATTCTCAGGTCATAAGTATAGTTCATTTTTACTTCATTTGTATTTTTCACTTGTAATAATCTGTTCACAAATTTGCCTCTTCTAGTGGACTATCCCTTATTCATGTTTGAAAATTGTTGTCTTTGGATATGATTACTTTCTCTGGCAGATTGCCTCCACGCCTGTAGGGGGCACTCCTTCAGTTACTCTGGGGGTGATCAAACCCTTCCTGGTCTAGCCCACAAACTGCTACCTGGTTTCCACCCCTTTTGTTCCTGATGGTGCCACCAGAAGGACTGAACAGACAATATGACTGCCATTTCAAAACACTTTCTGTATTTGGCTCAGTGTTGACGTTTGTCTTGGACTCTTCCCGTCTAAAACATCCCTCTTGATTCTTTCAGCCATTTCTCAGTGAAAAATGAGGCTTTCTGGACCTTCCCTTCCTGGTAACATTCTACCTGTAAACTTTTGGTTATGTAAGTGTTTCCCTACATGGGAGATCCCTCAAACAGTTCACATGTATCCAAAATGTATGCAGAAACCTCAAGGGATAATGATACTGTAGGATCAGAGTCAATGGTCTGGGAAGTGGAAGTGGACCCCAAATCCCTCAGAGGCTACAGTGGATGAGAAAGAAAAAAAATAGGCAGGTGGCCTCTCTACCTATTCAGAATATGCCCTTCAACATTTTTAGACTCCTTTTCACTACTGTATTCTTTTGTTTATGAGCATAAAAACTGTGCAAGGAATGGAATTCTAATTTTACTGCCTGATTGCAGAGCCATTTTGACGTGGATCTTTCTAAGGGCTGGAGAGATCTCCTCAGCGAAGCTGGGGGTCACTAGAACTAATGCCTGGTTGATGCTCTAGTGGCCACGTAGAGCCAGTAATTGAACCTGGAACCCTGCACATACTCTTCTTTTCTGCAGCTAAAGTTATACCTGAGATAAAATGACATGGATTTATCGACTCCTCCCTGTGATATTGTAAGATAAACATTCTGACACTGTTTACAGTATTCTTGGAAGAGTGAGATATATGTGATATAGGAAACAGGAAATTCAGCAAGGGGCTCCATATTAAAAAAGAATGGAGATGAGGTTTGGAGAGACTGTACTTAAGGAACTTGCCTTGCACAGAGCTGACACAGGTTCTATCCCTGACACTACATATGATCCCCCAAGCACTGTCAGGAGTGATCCTGGAGCTCAGAGTCATGAGGTACGTCCTGAGTCCCACTCATGTTGCCCAAAAACAGACAAAAGACTGGCCCAGAAGAAAAGTGATGGCCATTTTTATGAAACAGAGTTGATACACAGAAACAAGAAGTGACAGTATCATAATGACTGGACAGAAGCTTAATTTATAAAAATGTACATTAGGTATGAATGAGGTAAGTTAATATTCAGGAAAATAGAACCTTTCTTGATTATATGTTGCTCTAATGGTGAGGCTAAAGGAATGAACATGATAGCACACCTAAATAAAAACATTATATAATATTTGGGGTAGGGTGCATTATTTTATCATATCTTTCTTTTAAAAATCTCATGGCCATTATGACTAGACTAAAGCACCTTGCTTACTGAATTCTTTTTTGTTTGCTTGGTTTTTTGGGGGGCCATATCCAGCAGTGCTTAGGGCTTACTCTTGACAGCCTTGGGGACCATACAGAGTGGCCCGGATAGAACCTGGTCTGCTTCATGCAAGACAAATACCTGTCTGCTGTACTGTCTCTGTGGGCCCATGCATTTGTGTACCTTTGACAACACATGAGACATTGAAAACAAAGAATTCAACATAAGAACAATTGTTCAGCACTGCCTGGGAGAATGAGACTCAATGACCTTTAGGCTGGGAAAGCTGTTCCTCTGGCTGCTCCTTGGTTTATTGTAGAGTTTGCTAGGTTTATTCATGACCAGAAGGAAGTATAATTTGGAGTAAAAGTACTTTTTTTTCAGGAACATCATTCATTCACATTTAACAACTGTTTATACAGCATTGACTTTTGGAAGATATTTTCTTAAGCTTTTGAGATAAATCCAAGTTAGTTAAGGTAGCAAAATGATTTCCTTGCTGTTTTCCCCAAATATTTTGCCCATCAAACAGAATATCGCGTACTGTAAATTAAAGGGCATTGCCTGTGTAAGTGAGAAATATGAATCTCATCGTGCCTTGGGCACATTATTCAACAATTTTGTTCTCAATTGGAAAATGAAAGGGTTGAACCATTTGCTTTCTAGCGTCCTTTGAGGCAGTAAAATATAATGATCCAATTAATTCTGATGGCCTTCTGGCTTCCCTGTTAGTCTTTGTAGTTTGTTCTAGGCCGGAGCATGCTGATTGAGTTGACTTTGTGAGCTTGTACAGAACACAAAGTTTTGGTACACAAGGATAACCAGGCAGTCATTTAAATGAGAAAACATTCTTCTGTTTGTTGCGGAGATATAAATGTCTGCTTCACAGGTGTTTGGAAACATAATGAGTATTTATTGTGCTGTCGGAGAGCAGTTAAATATTTCTGTCTGGTTAATTGAGATGTGGTCTTGATTTTATCACCTGCATTAATATATATTTTCAATCTACTGACTGGGTGCATGCTGATGTGTTAGGCATGGCACACATAAATGTCTTTACATCTGTTACAAAGAATGAAGTTTCTTTGTAAAGTTTAAACTGCTCCATCAGCAAAAATCAAGTTATTTGGTAAAAGAAATTTATGTGGATGTATGTGTGTGTGCATAGGTATGTATATATATGTAGACATACATATTTATATATACTTACATAAAATCACAAAAATTGCATAACAAATAGTATCTTGAAGTCATTTCTGAAGGGGAGTATTTTAATGTTCTCAGTGAATAATTTCTCTCTGCCTGAGAGCTACTGTTGTATCCTGGGAAATATTCAGAGGAGAAGATAAAATTATTTAGATTTGCAGCTTCTTGTCATGGGAGGTGAAGCCTTTTTATTATTATTATTAATGTGATGGGAATAGTACCGTCGCCTCCTGCCTGTGCACAGCATCTCCAGAAACACCTTTCATCACATAAATAATTACAGCGCTGTATTTTTTTTTTTAAAAAGCTGCCTTCCATCATTACTTCCTCTCGCTTTCAAACACTCACCTTTGAGAGAGGAGACTAAGATCTCCCTCAGATGGAAGTTTCCTCAGTGTTGACAACAGGAAGGTGGTGGTGGTTGAGGTTGCGGGAAGTTCATATCTTTCTTCTCAGAATACCTTGCTCTGAACTGTCTGGAAAGGAAACAGTCATCCTTTTGTTTCAGAGAAAACTTTCTACTTGTGGAAAGTGGCCATGTTTTCAGAGATAAACTCAACTTCCGGTCTGGCACCTTTTCCTTCTACTGGGACTTCCTCCTGCTGCCAGGCCTGGGTTTCTCGCAGGAAGAGCGAGATGGTCAAGGCTGGGCTAGCCCAACGCTGTCTTGGTGCTAAGGCGTGAGAGAGAAGGTCAGTCTCTGCCCAGAGGCTTCCACACTTAGGGAAACATGGTTCTGAGAAAGGGAGGCAGCAAAGCTGTATGCAGGTACGGGAGTGAGGCCAGTCACACAGCAGTGGTGCTGGGAAGGTATTTGGGAGGCAAAGAGCTGTGCCCTGAACAGCCAATCCTGCTGCTACTCTTATCTACTTGGAATTTGGCTTGACTGGAGGGTATGCCCTGGGCTGGGCAGTGTGACTGCCCTATACTATCGTTTCTGCCTACTAAAAAGTGTTTGTTGATTTTATTTATTTTGCCCTTCCTTCTCCTTTGTTTTTGAGGTAATGGTTAGGGGTTGCCCACACTTGACTGTGGTGCTCACATACTTGGTTGACTGTGGCACTTGCTATGGGTTGCACACCTGGTTACAGGTACTCACATGCTCCTGGTCAAAATAATGCCTTTAAAACTTCAATAAATGGGCCAGAGAGATAGCCCAGCAGGTAGGGCATTTGCTTTGCAAGCGGCAGACCTGCATTCAATCCCCTGGCATCCCATATGGTCCCCTGAGCACCGCAAGGAGTAATTCCTGAGTGTTGCCAGGTGTGACCCCAGAAAGCAAAAACAAAAAAAAAACAAATTTAAAGTCTTTACAATGAAGTTTATGTTTATTCCTCTGTTTGAATCCACACCCTCTTCCTAGCACTTCATAGTACTGGTATGAGATAATATTCTTGCCTACTCACCATTATCTTCTCTCCATTTTTTTTTCTAGCCAAAATTTTTGTGCTAATGTTTATTTTTAGTGCTTAGAACAAGACCTGACACATAGTAGGTGCTCAGTAAATATTATTGAATGAGTGAAAGATTAGGAAAAAAATCAAGTGTTCCTGACAGTAACTAAAATCCTTTATAGAATTTTGCAAAATAAGTTTTTTTTTTTTGGTGGAGGGGATATAGAGGATTTAGGGACTGGGAGAGGATGATGATTCTGTGCAAGGGGGAAAGAAAGTGTGACCCTAAAGCTGGGTTGGGCTGGGGGAAAGAAAAGCCTCAGGCTAACCACAGCTTCTCAAACCTTTTGATGTGGGGATGGACCACGTGCTACTCATGGGCACCTCTGTAGTCCTGAGATTAGCCAGGTAGGCACGTGGACATGGGCTCATCCCTCCGAGTGTGTTTTGTCCTGAAGACAAAATAACATAACTGAGAAACAGTTCCATTTCACCTGTGTACAGATTGATAAAGACACGATCCTAAATGTTTAGGGTGTTTTTAAGCTCTATTAGGCTGTGAGTGTTCTGAAAAGAATCTCTGTCTAGACTAAAGCAGCTATCTGATTCATTTTTAAATAAGTATCTATCTGATTTATTTTTAAAATGTACTTTTTGAAGAGGGGGAACCACACCTCCTGGTGCTCAGGGCTTACTCCTTGGTCTGTGCGCTGTGATCACACTTGGTCGTGGTCAGGGAACTGTGTGTGGTGCCAGGGTTGACTGTGTGCAAAGCAAGTGCCTTACCCCCTTTATTATCTCTCTTGCCCTATTTTATTTTATTATTATTATTATTATTATTATTATTATTATTATTTTTGCTTTTTTTGGGTCACCGGCCCAGGTATGCTGAACCAGAGACTCTCAGACATGGGGCAGAGCTGCTACTTGCTCTCCCTGTGCCCAGCCACTCATGAGGCGCCTGGGAGGCATGGCGGGTTCTAGCCCTGGACTGCCACCCCAGCAGAGCCTCACAACAAGCCAGACGACCCCCCTACTCCATGGGGGCTGCCATTTTCCACATCCAGACTTCCCTCTCGTCACAACTCCACCCAGCAGACCAGACTATCACAGCCTGGATCGCACGGCTGCTAGTGGCCGCGCAGTTCATTAATAAATGCTTTATTTAGAGGTGACTACAAGAGTATGCCACCTGCACGGCAAGCCTTGCAAGCTGCTTGTGTCATATTTGATATGCCAAATATCAGTAAAGTTTATATTAGGTCATTCCCATGACCTAATATAATGATTGGAGGCTCTTTATGTTCCTGGAGCAAGTGGATGCCTTTGGGTTCTACTAGCATGGACATATGGGACATATGGACATATGAGACAGGACATATGGAGATATTACTGGTGCCCGCTCTAGCAAATAGATGATGAACGGGAAGATAGTGATAGTGATTTTGGGTCACACCCGACAATGCTCAGGGGTTTCTCCTGGCTCTGCACTCAGGAATTACTCCTGGTGGTGCTTGGGGGACCATATGGGATCCCGGGTTTGCCCACCCAGGGCCTGCATGGGCTGGCCACGTACAAAGGCAAATGCCCTACCCGCTGGACTATCACTCCTGCCCCTCTTGCCCTATTTTTAAAATGTTTTGAAAACTCTTTGTGATGTTATGAATGAATTGATGGGACAGGAGTTGGCAGAATAATAATACCCCAAAGATCTACTTCTTTGTCTCCAGGATATCTTTTAGGCTACATTGCAAAGCGGAATTTGAAGTTGCTTATCATTACTGACCTTGAAGCAGAGAAATGGTCCTGAATTAGTTTGGAGGGTTTGAGGTAGTCATTAAGGCCTTTTAAATTCAGGAAAGGTATGTAGAAGGTATCCAGGGAGATGACTGAGTAATAACCTTGGCTGACTTTGAAAATGGAAGGGACCAGGAGCCAGGAAACCTCCGAAAATTAGGAAAAGTATGAAGATGGAGTCTCCAGGACTCCAGGAAAATCACAATCTTGCCAACACCTTGATTCTACCTGTGTGAGACACGTCAAACTCTGACCCCTAAATTTGTATAAGAATGATGATGTATTTTAAGATACTCAGTGTTTGGTAAATGTTTACAGTCTCACCTGGAAAATCATAAAGTAACAAGGGAAACCTGTCTGGTATTTAAAATAGAATTATTTTTCTTTCTTTATGGGGGTGAAGGGCGGGGAGGGGTGGTTCTGACCATACCTGGTGGTGCTCACGGCTTTCTCCTGGCTCTGTGCTCAGGGGTCACTTCTGGTAGGGCTGGGGGCCATCTGCAGTGCCAGGGATTGAACTTGGCTCAGCTGAGTGCCCCTGGACCATCTCTCCAGCTCATCTGCATATTTTTGCATATCCTCCTTTTGAGTGCTTTGATGTCCAATATCCTCCCAGGATATGATAACAAGGCAAGAAAGAGCACTTAGAAGACTGTAACCTACAAACTCAATAGTGGTTACTTGGACTGACCTCAAGGGGTTATGATCCATGGCCCCTTCCCTCCTTCATTGTCTTCTTTTTGGAGTCCACGTTCTCTAGGGCAGTAACTAGAAAAATGAGAGAAACTTAGAAAATGGGAATCTTGCAGGGAAGATCCTCAAGCTTGGGGTGACTTCTCTGGCACTTGGGTTAGGGAAAGGGACTTATAAGGGAACGTTAGAGTGAGCGCACAGCGCTGCTCTCGAGTTCTTCATTAGCAGATGTTTAAAAGTCAGTGCTCTAAAATTACTTGCAGAAGCTTATAAATATGAATTTCCTGTAATTCACATTTTATAAGAACTCCTATCAGCTGTATCACAGCTTGAAAAATACCAAAAAACGCATTAGAAAAAATCTTTCTGTTTAAAACTAGATTGATCCCACATTTACATGGCAAAAGAAGGCCATTACCCGGCAGGCAGTAAAAGCTTCATTTCAGAGAGCTTGAGAAAAAACTCAAAATAATTCACTTCTACCCAGGCCATTTGACAACTGTTAGACTTTTTCTTACTAAATAAAAATGAAATCCTACCACCTGCTGCTTAAAATCTCCAATTAATGCTATAAAAAAGTGCCTTCATTTAAAAAACCAATGTGTAAATTTCTCCAAGCTGGGTGCAGACTTTTCTACAAATTTCCTGTAACCTTTTGCTCCTGTCTGTGGTAGTAGGAGGGATTCAGATTCCAAAAAGACACCAGAACTGAGTTTCATTTAGATCCTAATCTCTTTGGGTTACTAAGATCCAAGCCTCTTCCTATATTAGGGTCAGTTATTTAAAATAACTGATAATGCTAAGACACAACTATTTAAAACACTGGACATTCACCTGGAATTTTCTGTGATGCACTTTTGTATACAATATGCAAGAAGATTATGGAACTGGCAACTTTGCTCCTATGAATAAAAACCAAAGTGGTTTTGCTCAAAAAAGAAGGAAGGGGTGGGAAAAATAGGCAATAGAGTTCTTTCTTGCCTTGCAAAATCTTTTTGAGGATAGAATCAGCAGGTTTGGAAATCACCATCTTTGAGTTATTTTACAGCAGCGAGAGACTCCAGGTTTTTTTTTTTATGTCTCTCCACTCTGATAGGTTAAGGAGCTTTTCTGAGCGGTCAGGCACTGGACAGGGTCTGTGACATGCCCCCTTTCATATATCAGAGTAATTGAGAAAATCAACCATACTGTGAACATTGAGTGGGAGGGACTTTTGCAGCAGGAGCCAATTGGAAGCAGAAAGTTGGATTTTGTCATTCTGTCTTCCTGCTCAGCCAAGGATCATGGCTGGAGCTCCCTTAGGGAAGAGTCGCCATAAGTTACTGGAGGCAGAACAGTGTCGATGGGGCTCACGGGTTAACTATGAGGATCCTGGATCACAGAGAGCAGGGGCTGTTTCAGCTAAGTGTGAACTAAGAACTGAACTATCTATTGTCTGTCATTGGCTCAGTGATTTATTCATTTATCATTCATTGTATTTGGATGCTAATGTTCTGTGTTTGGGTCTATGCTCAGGAGTGAACTCTGGTGTTGCTCTGGGGACCATATGTAGTGTTGGGGACCTGGCATGTCCCTTAACCTTTCTACAATTTCAATTTCACTGGTTTTTGCTAAGTTCCACTTCAGTATTTTTATGGACAAATACAGCCACTATTGCTTATTACAAACCTTTAGAGTTTGGATAATTTATGAATAGCAGTGCAGTTGGCATAATCCCTATGCCTTGCAATTTATAACTTTTTGGGCAAGATAATAAATTCAAGAAAGCAAGTCAGATATACAGAATATTTACATGAGTTATTTATTTAAGGCAGAAACTTCTTTGGGCATTGTCTATCATTGGTACATTTATTTATTCAGTTATTATTTTACAGTGTACCATCTCTGATAATTCCAAGACCTTTCTAAAGTTAAACTAAACTTTTGCAATCCTGCTTGGATCTTGTGGAGTGGATAAATTGGACAGCGAGGCTTGATACACTGAAGATAGTTTTCAGCTGTCAATTCAACCATGAACAATGAGGATTTCGTTGACATACAGCTCTGCTCATACATGAACAGTGGCCAATTTCTCTTTTGCCTTTTTGTGATCTTGTGACCCAAGACCATTGCATGTAACTTCATTGTCTAGATTAAAACTGTGCAGCTTAGAGTGCATTTTAAAACAAAGCATAGTCTATTTAGATGTAAAACTGAGCTAGGTTGAATATTCTTAGAATAATATCGATAATGAAATCAAGCCAGTTAGACATGGCTTCAATATTATGAGATCCCTCCTTATGTAAGAGCTTTCCCCAAGTTTTCTGTTAGAGGTATGTTTGACTGCATTTAAAAATCACGTTTTTAAAAAAAAGACATAGTGAACTTTTACATACATGCCCTCACATCAAAAATATAGCCTTTGATCATTTTTTAAAATATGTAAGTTCAATTTTTGTACTTTTACTCTTTTCCTATCTGTAAAGGAGAAGATATTCAAATAAGCACATTTGTTTGGAAAGAAAAATAGCTTTGTGTTGCAGCTTTGTTACGTTTTTGTTTAAACAATGATTGAAGTTTCAAATTGTTTTAGTTTTCTATTCTAGTTTGTTCTACTTTCTTATGGATATAAAATTATTATAATCTGTAGCTGAACTTGTTATTCTCTTCTTATTTTTAATCTTTTCTGATGAAAATGAACATATATATTGTATATATATATACTTTTAGAATTTCTAAGGAAACAGATGGTTTTTTAGAAATTCTTTACCCTGAAATTAAATCTTTTCCTTTTCACTTTTGAGCTAAGAATAAAATTGCTATAGATGTTCTCATTCTGCTTATTAGCACACTGCACTCATATCCCATATTAACATTTTTATTTCCACTAGGATTTCTGATATAATCAGGTATGAAACCTGTGGTTATTTTGGCAATTATGCCTTTTATGGAAGGAATCCAACAGTTAAACCCTGAGTGAGAAAAAATATATCATTTTACTTCAATCTGGAAGAGGAATTATCCTAAAAGATTGTTAGAAGACTCAATAATAGGCTCAATCTTAAACAAAAGCCAAGTTACAGTTCTCACTTTCTCTCAATTAAGAAAAATCAGATGAAAAAAAATTTTTTATTAATTCAGGTTCCTTCTTCCTGGTCTTTTCACCTGAATTGTCCAAATTTTTTCCGCCAATAGTTCTAAGTTCTCTGTTGTTTCTGTAAAAACTTAACTTATGCTATTCTGCAATTTTGATTTATTTTAGAAAGTATGCTTCCTCTCTTTCTTATTTGCTTTTCTCAAGTAATTTAAGAAGTCCCTGCCCCCTCTGACAGGCCCAAACCCCTACTTTCTCCCATCTGAACAAGCCTTCTAGTTCCGTTTTTAAGCTTTGAACCTATTTCTTATCCATAGCTCCAAAGGCACTTTGAGAGTATTAAAAATAAAATAGTTCAGGGCTAGAGTGATAGTACAGTGGTTAGGGCATTTGCCTTGCATGTGGCTGACCTGGGTTCTATTTTTTTTGGGGTCACACCTGGCGACACACAGGGGTTATTTCTGGCTCTGCACTCAGGAATTACTCCTGGAGGTGCTCAGGGGGACCATATGGGATGCCGGGATTGAATCCAGGTTGGCTGCATGCAAGGCAAACACCTTACACTCTGGACTATCACTCCGGCTCCTGACCTGGGTTCTATCCCTGGCATCCCATATGGTCCCCAAGCACTGCCAGGAGTTATTCCTGAGTGCAGAGCCAGGAGTAACCTCTGAGAATTTTTGGGTATTACTCCCTCCAAAAAAAAAATAAATGAAATAGAACTCTCCCCTATGATTCTTAAAATATGCATTTGGGTTTAGTCCACTAGGTCTAATTCACAGTTGATCGCCTTCATAGAAGGACTTCTCTCCCCTCCCCTCACCCTTTATTTAAACACCATGGTTCACAAAGTTCATGATGCTTTTGTTACAGGCATTCAGTATTCCAATCCCAGTCTCCCCACCACTGTGACCTTCCCTCCACCATCTTCCCCATTTTCCCAACTACCCCTCAATCCTGGTCCCCATAACAGGCCCAAAATAATTTATTTTATATTATTTTTTACTACTAAATGGCTAATGGACTCATAAAAAGAAATCGTTTACTAAAAGAAAAATTGTGAAATTTGTTGCATCTCATTATAGAGATATTAAGTCTTGTCTGTGAGTTGACTATTGTTGCTAGTTGAGCTTTCTGTGTAATGTTTTTGTTGATCGAGATTAATTGCTTCTATGTTACTCTCCCATTCAATCTTCTGTGCTCCTACTTGCATGTTAGTATTGTAGGAGATTTCATTCCAGAAAATCCTGAATATTTTACTGGCCAGTGAACTTACATGGCCACAGTGGTGTGTTGGGGTTAGGGAGGATCCCCTGATGACAACCATTCCCCACGACCAGTTGTTAAAGGAATAGGGGCCACAGGCTTGTTGGTAATCAGTGGCTGTTTAATTCAAGTAAATTCGGCTAATTATAGAGATATGAAGGGTTGTGGGTTGTGGATTACATATAGGTGGTAAAGAATGAACAAATGTAGAGTCCCTTCCTTCTGGGGACAATGTCTGTAGACTCCACCTAAGCATGCAATTCCATCTAAGGACTACAGCACTGCAGATTACTCCTAGCAGATCCACCCAAGGACCAGATTCCATCTAGGGCTTATGACTTTTCACTTCCTTTACAGGTAACCCATAAACAATCATAACAAATTTGTTTCTCAATAATATTTCTAGTCATTTTGTATAAACACAGTAAGAGATAAGAACTTTTATCTACACCCTGGATAAGCTTAACATGGTCTCTCTGGAGACTCATGGCAAAGGGTGATTTTTCCTGGGAACATCTTGCCTTATGTCCCAGCCTACTTTCCTCAAGCCAAGTTAGTTTTTCCTAATCCCAACAGGGTTCTTAGTCATTTCTTTATGGGTCATGTCAGAGTTTGTTTCATGACTGTACTCTTAGCTTATTACACTTCTTAAATGGTGCTTAACCTATCCCAGGTCGAGGCCAGAGTAGTTTACTCACAACTTGCTGTGCATCCATTCAAGTTCCATGGCGGGACTTTCCTTTTTGGGGTGTAAGGAACTAAGGTTAATCTGCAACCAACTGAGACTTAGGTCAGGTAAATATGATGGATGCCTAGAAGTAAATATTTCAGAGTCAATTAATTCATATCTTATAGAAGTACAGCATTAATTGTCTTCCTGTGTCTATACAAAAAAGGACATTGCTCTAACATAGAAATGTGCAAATGACATAAAGAAAGAGAAAGGCAATATTTCACTGACAACATGAAATCCAAAGCCATTAGAAGATTTAACTGTGTAAGTTGCTGTGTCAGATAAGGAGATAATGTGACAACAGGTAGAAGGACACAAGGAGAGGTTCAAGTTAAACACAGAGGATTGGGTGTGTCCTGGTGGGACAGAGTGTGTCTCCAGGAGCACTGGAATGGGTGCAGTTCAATTAGCCTAAGCTTTCTGCAGGAGGAGAAAGGACAATTCAGTGTTAAACCTGAAATGCCTAGGGGCTGGAGTGATAGTCCAGCAGGTAGGGTGTTTGCCTTGCATGTGGCCGAACCCAAGTTTGATCCCCGGTGTCCCTTGAGCACCGCCAGGAGTAATTCCTGAGTGCAGAGCCAGGGGTAACCCCAGAGCAATGCCAAGTGTGACCCAAAAAAGCAAAAAAAAAACAAAACAAAAACAAAACAAAACCCTGAAATGCCTAGGATGTAATCCAACATGGGTGTAGAAATGGCTCTTGTCTAATACAGCATATTCAGACACACTAAGTCCCTGTTCCCTCTGCTTTCTCCAGATTGAATGCTGGGTGTATATAGTTCAACCAGATTGGGAGAAGCAAATAGGACTTGATCTCATCTCCTCTTTTAGTCAGTATTTAAATGGCCTATGATATGACAACCTCTTAATGTATGTATTGTAATCCACAATGTGGAAGGGAAGGAAAAGAGAAAGAGATTGAGAAAAAGAGAAAGAAATAAAGAACCTGCCATAGAGGCAGGCTAGGGAGGGAGGAGGGAATCGGGACATTGGTGGTGGGAAATGGGCACGGGTGGAGGGATGGGTATGACCGAAACCCTTATATGAACATCTTATGAACATCTTTGTAATTGTATATCTCACGGTATTATAATAAAATATTTTAAAAATGGCCTATGATATAGGCCTTTCGGTACAGAGAACAAGTGGGTTAGTTTCAGGAATGTGTAAGACTTTGGGGTAGGGGTTGGTCTGAAGGGAAGACAGACCAAGCATGGTGGTCCTGGTTGTGGAGAAAAGGCACAGGCTTAAGAGAGTGTTGGGCCAGTCGAAGAGCAGCAGTGGGAGAGAAACAGCTAAGTTACAGCCGTTACAGTTGCCTTAAGGTTGAGGAGTAGAGTTGGAGGATAGTGCGTGGAACATGTGAACGTCACTGTTGGGCCAATCTGGGATGACCTTTGCAAACTGGGAAGAGAATTGCAGACTCAGTAGAGAACATAACAGGGAGAAGGAATTCAGGTAATCTTGCAGGGCAACAAAAACCTTATGCCTTTGCTCTTCTCTAGTAAAGTCATTTTTTAAGTTTCCTTTGATGTAAGAAAAAATATGTTTATCATGATCCGATACACCCACATATGCCTGTCTGCTTTTGTTTTATGAAATAAAGGTTTTTGAAATAATAATTATCCTTACTGTGTGTTTTGCACAGAACCATATAGTTTGTAAAATGTAATGGAAAATGAATAAGTATGGTCTTTTGTTCAAAAACAAGAAAAATGTTCTAGAAGTATTTAAAAAATACACATTTTCTTTTCTTTAGGGTCTTATTCTTTCTTGCATTGTCATGTATTTTTAACTTGCTACTGTTTAAGTAAAAAAAATTAAGCTAGAAATTGAAATTATTAAATTGAAAATTTTTTGAATTTTTATTATATCACCGTGATATAGACAATTACAAAGCTTTCATAATTGGGCTTTAGTCATAGAGTTTTCCAGCACCCATCCCTCCACCAGTGCACCCTTCCCAACACTGATTGTCCCCAGATTCCCTCTCTCCGCCCCTCCCAGCCTGCCTCTATGGCAGGCACTCTTCTTCACTCTCTCTGTCTTTCTCTGTCTCTGTCTGTCTCTGTCTCTGTCTCTCTCTCTCCCCCCTTCTTTTGTGCATTGTGACAGGCAATTTGTACATTTAGTAGTTATGTATAACCCTTTGCCTACATTCAATGCTCAGTTCTAGTCTGGCATTACCATTTCCAACAATTATTGGCATACTTGTCCCTCCCTGTTTTGACTGGCCTTGGATATTAGTCTCATACTATTGTTTTTTATCCCACAAATGAATGCAGTCTTTCCATATCTGTCCTTTCCCTTCTGACTGATTTCACTCAGTGAAGAAAAAAAAATTTAACCAGGTTTTTTCTTCTCTTTTTTCGGTGAAGCCAGGTCATTGTGTGTGTGTTTGTGTTTGTGTGTGTGTGTGTGTGTGTGTGTGTAGAAATATAAATTTATTATAGTGTTGGTAAGATGGTTATAATAATGTTAATGTTTTATGTTTTGGTGTACAAAGTGACCACACCTCTACCATCACCAAAATGTCCAAGACCCTCCACCACTGTCCTGATGTGGTTCAAGAAGCACACCTATGGTCCAAAAAGCAAGATACCTTTTTATTGAAACTTAGTAGTAAGGGTTCTTTGTCTTTTTTATTACTGGTTTGGCATATTGAATATGCATCGGACAGCTTGCCAGGCTCTGCCCGGCAGATGGTGTATTCTCGGTAGCTTGCAGGGTTCTCTGAGAGGGGTGTGAGCAAATCGCAACGGGAGAGTTGGTATCTGCTCTGCCTGGGGTATCTGCGTCTGTGGCTCAAGCATTTCTGGGCTTGAAATACTCTCCTCTGAAGGGCGGGCCCTTGTAGGCTGGAGGTTGGATTAATCTCTTGGGTGGAGATCTGAAGAGCTGCTGAGTGTCTGGCTCCGGGCACATCGCTTTGACCCCACTGTTCTCCCTGCATTGACATATGCCTCAGAGACCTGGGCCCTAGGAAAGCAGGATGAGGACGCTATTCGGGTCTCCCAAAGAGGAATCAAAAGAGCTATGCTTGGAATATCACGCCTCACTCAAGTGAGAGAAGGAATCCGAGTTCTGACCTCCGTCGCTGTTCCAGAGTCAGGGATGCTGTCTCATTTGCCAAGGCATTGAGAAATCAGATGGGCTGGACATGTAATACGATTTGGAGATGTCCGCTGGACTAGAGCCATTACTGACTAGATCCCATGGGACGTCAAAAGATCACGTGGCCACCCACCTACAAGATGGTCAGACTTCTTCGTCAAGACCATGAATGAACGGTTTGAGGCTCTTCAGATTCTTGAAACAACCAGATGCCATTGGGCTACACTGGCACATGATAGGGTCAAATGGAAATGTTACTGGTGCCTGCTCGAGGAAATCGATGAACAACAGGATGTCTAGTGATCTAGTGATCTAGTAGTCAGGGGAAAGAAAAGAGGAAGCACATATTCAAGAGAGACCATAAGTTTCTTACAGAGTGAAAAAGTAGCGATAGATCGAGAAGCAAGTGAAAATGTAGGCTTGAAGAGCCTAACCAGTTTACCGAATATCATATAATGTCAGTTTTAAATGAAAATTATAGAAATATCTTACTTATATCTGGACTCATCAAAGATAGTGTGTTTGGATTTGAGCCTTCATATGCATTTTATCATTAGAGCATATATATTCTCTAATGCACTCAACGGTTGACTTTATCTCTCAAAATAAATGCAGTCCATCCAAACTCTGTATCTTAGACTTATTACTAATGAATAAGACTCAAAATGAACCAAGATTGCCTTATGCTTTCCTTACTTACGACATTGTTTTCTTTCCATGTCGTCATCTGCAGCATAAGTGATTGGCTGCTTAGGAGGAGAGTAACAAGTAAGAAAAGAATTAGACAGGAATCATCCTTGATAATTCTTATCTTTTAGAATGCCTTTCTTCCTTGGGAGTATGTTTTGGTTTTAATGGAAATTGTAATCTTTAGAGGGGGAGCATTTCCATCACTGCTTAAGATGCAGGCATTCTTATGTGCATTCCCTTTGAATGTTGATGGGGGGGCAGCTGAATTCTTCATAAATTGGACAGCACAAGCATTTTTCTGTGAAAGGGGCAGCAAGAAACCACAGTGTTATATTGGCATAAATATCTTCTCCGTTGCCTTATTGGATGCCACAAAACACCAAATTCAGTGACTGGAATTTAACATTAGGATGTAAGCCACTTGCCTCCCATGTGGTTGTGATCCTAGTTCAATCTTGGCTCTGTATATGGTCACCTGAGCTTTTCTAGGAGTCACCCCTGAGCATAGAACCAAGAGTAAGCTCTGAGTGCCACCAGACGTGCCCCCAATAAAGCAATGAAACACCACATTCAAAGAAAATTATTAATGATTTCAAGATGGTGATTTGGCTTAATTGACAAGTGAGGACCCCATTATAAAGAAGGACCCCCTTCACCACAAAATGTTTGTGTTTGAAGGCAGACCTTTGTACTCCAATATACTTTCCGTTGTTTCCTTCCGTTTTATTGAAAATGCTAGTAGTTACAGTTCACTAAATTAATGCTACAACCCACCAATAGGTCATGCCTGACAGATTGTATATCTACTGTGTATCTACTGGTTTAGATATACAGTAGAATTCTACCTAGCTGATAAAATAAAATGATAATGGTTTATTCACATTTCCTCTCCCCAAGAATAAAGGAAGTAGACCATCAGAATGTCTCAATTATCAGTTAAGAAAGCAGCAAAGCTCTCAGAAAGATATTATCTATCTAAAGATACTATCTATTGGAGTTTATCAGGGACACCAACAGATATTGGGGTTCAGCAGGGTTCCCTGGCACATTTGGTGCTGATGATCATCCTCCCAACCAATGGACAAAAGGGCGGGACCACAGGCTTCTTGGTAGTCAGTGGCCAATTAGTTCAAGTCAAGTCTGTTAATTATAGGCATCACTAAGGGTTGAGGGTTGGGAGTTATCAGGTGGTAGAACTTTGATCCTAAGACAAGGAGCAGGTGTGAAAGCTCCTTCCTTCCTGGGGAATCTCCTCCCAGGCATTGAATCTTGCCCAGGACAAAGGCAGAGTTTCAGCCAAGGTCATGTTGTTTTCTCCTTTCCTTTGCTGGTAAACAATCATACTACATTTACATCTTAATGATATTTCTAGTCATTTTGTATAAACACTGTAAGAGATATAGATGTTTATCTATACCCTGTATTGAACTTAAAATGGTCTGTCTGGACTCATGGTCAAGAGTGGCTTTTCCTGGGGACATCTCGCTATATATTCCAGACTGCAGTCCTCAGGTCAGATTAGTTTTTCCTAACCCCAACATGGTCCCAAATCAGTTGCTTATCTTTGGGCCATAACAGAGTTTTATTCCAAGACTGTGCTCTTAACTTATTATGCTGCTTATGACATAATAAGCTTAGCCTGTCCCATGTCAAGGCCAGGGTAGTTTACAGTTTGCTCGAGTCCATCCAAGTCCCGTGACAGGACCCTTCTTTAGAGGTGTAAGGAACTAAAATCATTCTAACAGCAACTGAGGTTTAAGTTAGAAAATGTGAATAGCCAGAAGTAAATATTTCAGAGTTATTTAACTCCTATATTACAAATGCTTAGCCTTAACTGTCTTTCTATGTCTATACAAGAAGGACATTGCTCTAACATAAGAATATGCAGAGTGACTGGGGGCGGAGCAATAGACCAGCGGTAGGGCGTTTGCCTTGCATGCGGCCAGTCCATGCTGGCCAGGGTTTGATCCCCGGCATCCCATATGGTACCCCGAGCACCGCCAGGAGTAATTCCTGAGTGCAGAGCCAGGAGGAACCCCTGAGCATCGCCGGGTGTGACCCCCAAAAAAAAGAATATGCAGAGTGACTACAGGAAAGAAAAACAATATTTTGCTTACCATACAAAACCCAAGACTAGCTTAGCAAGTTGCATCTAGTTAGGAGGCTGACACCTCTTAGTAGTAGGCAGAAGTCTGTGAAAAAAGGTGGGGGATGCACCCCCATTATCACTAGAATGGGTGCATTACAAATAGCGGGGAGGAAGAATGACAAAGTCCAATGCTAAACCTAAAATACTTGTAACTGTAATCCAACACTAACTTTTTAAAAGTATTTTATTATACCACCGTGAGTTATACAATTACAAAGATGTTCATAAGATGTTCATATTTGGGTTTCAGTCATACAGTGTTCCAGCACCCATCCCTCCACCAGTGCCCATTTCCCACCACCAATGTCCCCGATTCCCTGCCCACCTCCCCTAGACTGCCTCCATGGCAGGTTCTTTATTTATTTCCCTTTCTCTCTATCTCTTTCTCTTTTCCTTCCCTTCCACATTGTGGATTACAGTATATACATTAAAAAAGTTGTCATGTGTATCTTTTTGCCTGTATTTAATGCTCAGTTCTAGGTTGGTATTAGCACTTTCAACAATCAACGCTATCCTTGAGCTTAAGGAAACAGAATTATTTTTTCTGAAATGAATTTATCAGATAACGGATGTTAATTTAGATTAAAATGCCAGAGAGGTTATTTTGACATAAAAATGCAACATAGATACTTTTTTTTTGTATAACTGCAGACTGAACCACTGTCCTAACTCCAGATGAGGAGGAGACTGGTGGATCTCAATGTGTGTTTTGGAGTGACACCGAAATCAGAGACAACAAGATATGACTGATTTGTTGTGATTGGCTTTCAGGTTTCTTTCTGAAAAGTGCCCTAATAAATAGTACAATTTTATAGCTAACTTGCATGCATCCCATCATTAACTGAAGCCAGTGACATCTCTTTTTCTCCTGATGGTTTGGCATTTCAGGTTTACTTGATTCCCTCAAACTTGGCAATACACTGATTTTTTAGACTTTTTAATTCCTGAATGTCTGTATCAGCTCTTTTTTTTTTTTTTTTTTTTTTTTGGGTCACACCCGGCAATGCTCAGGGTTTCTCCTGGCTCTGCACTCAGGAATCACTCCTGGCGGTGCTCAGGGGACCATATGGGATGCCGGAATCAAACCCTAGCCGGCATAGGCCGGCCGCTGCAAGGCAAACACCCTACCCGCTGGGCCATCGCTCCGCCCCATATCAGCTCCTTTATATGGGTGTATTTGTGGCTAGATAATCATGTTAAAATGGAGCTCAATTGAATTATTTCAATGGACTTGTCTGTTATTTTAAATAAAACTTGGAACATAGTAAACATTTCAGAAAAACCTCTTACAAGAGATTTTATTTACAGCACTTTCTTGAATTATAGACTTTTTGCACAATCAAAGAAGATATGCTAAATTGAGTTTATCATTACTTACTTTTTATGTTAAGATGGTAGATTAACCAGCAATCAAAGCTAAGTTACATCCTTAGTAAGGCATCAACTCAGATGAAAATGTATCACCTATTTCAAAATTACTGTGGCGCAGCTATAAACACTTGACATGCTAAGCTTTTAAGAGAGCTCACTTTTGGGGGAGTCCGGGAGGAGGCACACCCAGCCCTGCTCAGGGCTTACTCCTGGCTCTGCGCAGGGATCATTCCTGGTGGTGCTCAGAGAATCACACCAGGATCAAACACCTGCAAGGCAACAGCCTTAGTCCCATACTATCTCTGCCTATCAATTGTTTTTGACCTATTAAGGGAGTAGTAGATTAAATAAGTTTCCTAGCCTCTGGTTTGGGTAACTGTACTCAGATTTGCTTTTTATTCTCAGTCCCACCTATCTGATACATACTATTGAATATCAGAATTAATACAGGTTATAAAATAATGGATTCATGAATGCTACATTTCATACCAATGTGCTTCCTTGTCCTGTGACCATTTCTGATTTTGATGAAAATCTAAAACATTTGTGTCTAGAAGATTAAAGGAGAAACATTTGAGATATGACCAACATTATCTGTGATCTAGGGAAGTCTTTAATAATCCTACATTTGTTTTCTGACTCCCTTTAGAAAATATTGTTACTCTGAATTGAAGTCAAGTTACAATAACCATGGTGGTTAAGATCAAGTCATGGAAAAAGTTAATTAATTGTCAAATTTTAGCATCAGTTGCATGACAGAAGATACTTAATGCCTTGGAGTGGGAGTCAGGGAATAGAAAGAAGTCAAATATTTCTAACTGCAGTTAAGAATACACAGCCTATATGAGACTTTGTTTTCCTGTGGTGTTAGAAATTGCCAATGAAAATAACATTTGTGATATTCTTTTGTCTGTAAAGAGTTTCCATTTGAGGTTATGGGCATAATGAAGCTATGGGGAAGATTAGTGATTAAAAACATTTGGGTTATATTGCTGTACTAAATTAGACACACTCAGAACATTAGCTGTTATTTGATTAGCTTTTCATTTTTTCATAATGATAATAGACTTCAATGCAGAGGAGTCTTGTGAGGAGATATAGTGTACGGTTGTAATGAAGAGCAGAGGAAGGTGAGTTGGTGTCTGCTCCTAAGGAAGTGCTCCTACCCGGAAACCTGCCCTTTCTCTTGAACTCAGGTTCTGACTGAGTTTGTTTTCTGGGTTTTGTTCCTTAAATTTCAATAAGATGCTGTGACGACAACTCTCTGTATTGATGAGTTATAGTAGAAGTTGAGTCATATAAATGCAGATTTCATTCTTGTTAGCCAATGAAAATTATTTTCATGTCATCTTCTTCCTAATTTTTGATTTCAGTTCTGCCTCTAGTTGCTGTAGACACATATTAAGAGTGCACTGTTGGTCCCCGAGCCCTGCCAGGAGCAATTCCTGAGTGCAGAGCCAGGAGTTACCCCTGGAGCATCGCTGGGTGTGACCCAAAAGAAAAAAAAGAATGCACTATTGGGCCCGTGAGATAGTACAGTACAACCAACCCAGGTTCTTTCCCTGGCACCCCAAGTGGTCCCCTGAGTACCACCAAGAGTACTGTTTTTGGGCCACAGAGCTAGGAGTGATTCCTGAGCATTGTTGGGTGTGGCCCCAGCCCCTCACCCTCAAAAAGAGTGCATTCTTTTCCTTGCAAATAGATCTTTGTATTAATTTCTTCTTAATATAGTAAGTCCTGAAAGGCACAGAGCTTCGTGTTTCCCATGTGTTTCTCAGTAATCTGCTGTGTTTAATGAGCTGTTTGTTAAAATTAACATTTTGTTTTTAATTTAACATGTTTATGAGGGACTTTCAGTCATAAATCATGGAAAAATGTTTACAGACATTTCCTTTTTTTCTACATAGAGCTTCCACTTTGTAGGTAGCTAATATTTTCATAAAGTATGCAGATCTGGACTTTTATTTCTCTTCTTATTTATCCTGGTAAGTTACAGCCAGTTTCACATACTGAACATATTACAACGTGTTTTATAATACTACTTGAAAATTATTTTTAAAGAATTGTAGGCAATACTTGAGGGTCTGCTCCCTGCTCTCTGCTCGGGTTGTTCTCTTGGTGCTTGGGTGCTTGGGGATGCTCAGGGTATCATGTGCTGGGATCAAACCGAGCCAGTCACATGCTAGATAAGCACCTTAATTCCTTGTATTATCTCTCTGGCCCTTCATTTCTTTTCTAATGACAAGTCACATGTACACAGTTAATTAAGCACAAGGGAATAGTAACTTTTTATACCCATCATTCAGCTCATATTTTTTTTAATTTTATTTTTTAAAAAATTATTATACCACCTTAAGCACAGCTTAACACACAAAACAGCAACAAAACCTTAAGAAAGAAAGTGTGGTCAGAACCATGGGAAAGGAGGGCATTAGGGAAAAGATTATTTTCTCTAAATACATCCTCGCTGCAGGTTGACTTTAGGTAGGAGTTTGGGTAGTTCTACTTAGGAAATCAGATACTACACTTAATCTTAGCCAAAAGGCCAAGAAGCTATTAGTATCCCACGTGCACGACAGAGCCTGACAAGCTACCCGTGTCATATTCAATATGCCAAGAACAGTAATGATGATGGACCTCATTCCCATGACCTGAACGAATGGTTTGAGGCTCATCATGTTCCTGTAGTGAGAAGATGCCCTAGGGCTACACTAGCATGTAACAGGATCCAATGGAGATGTTACTGGTGCCTGCTTGAGCAAATCAATGAACAATGGGAAGACAAGTGATGTTATACCACCATGAGCTATGAAATTACAAAAGTGTTCATAATTGGTTTTCAGTCATACAGTGTTCCAGCACCCATCCCTCCACCAGTGCTCCTTTCCTACCACCAGTATCCCCACATTCCCTCCCACCCACCCCAGCCTGCCTTTATAGCAGGCACCTTTTATTTTTCTCTCTTTCTCCCTCTCTCTGTCTCTATCTCTGCCTCTGTCTCCGTATCGTTCTCTCTTTTCTTTTACACATTGTGACTGGCCCTATAGACATTTAGGGTTTATCATGTAAGTCTCTCTGTGTATATTCAATGGTGAGTTCTAGTCTGGCATTACCATTTCCCACATTTACGCCTTACTCAAGGAAGTAAGAGAGAAGGAATCACGGAGTTCGACCTCTGTCACTATTCCAGAATCAGGGATGCTGTCTTGTTTGCCAAGGCATCGAAAATCAGATGGGCTGGACATGTAATGCAATTTAGAGATGACCGCTGGACTAGAGACATTACTGACTGGATCCCAGGGGATGTCAAAAGATCACGTGGCCACCCACCTACAAGATGGTCAGACTTCTTTGTCAATACCCTGAATGAACGGTTTGAGGCTCTTCGTATTTCCTGAAGCAACCAGATGCCATTGGGCTACATTGACACGTGATAGGGTCCAATGGAAATGTTACTGGCGCCCGCTCGAGCAAATCGATGAATAATGGGATTCAAGTGATCGAGTGAAGTGAAGTAGAACACTGGTATCTATTTATATCCCATTAATGAATGCAGTCATTCTATATCTATCCTTTTCCTTCTGACTAACTTCACTCAGTATGATAGTCTTCATGTCTACCCATTTGCAGGTGAATTTCATGATTTCGTCTTTTCTCACACATTCAGCTCATCTTATTTTAGTCCCCCAGAATATTTCAAGACAAATCATAGATATGCCCAGCCCCCGCCAAAAAAAAAAACCTTTGGTTTAAATCTTTAGCAGATAAAGGTATTTTTTATTTGCTGTATGTATATATATAATATATACACACACATACATGACTTCCATGTAATTCTAACATGCAACAAAATACATGTTTGTATTATGTACATAATACAAATTTGTTTTAGTGTTTTCAGTTGTCTTGAAATTGTCTTTTTACAGAGACAAGAGAGACAGACATGTGAGACTACATCCTATAAATAAACTTGCTCGATTTCCAATGGATCATCAGCAGTTGCGTGTATCACTCATTCATTTCTTAGTAAATTTTCTTTGAGAACATTTAGTAGCACCCCAACACTTACACTGGAAATATGGACACACTAAAAGCAGGAGGTCATTTCATTCTTGTTGTTGTAGTTGCAGAAAGACTTAAAACAACACTTGCATTTGCTTTCCATTTCCGTAGGAGAAGAAAATTCATATTTATTGCAAAATACACAGTACTTATATGTCTGTCCTACCTCAGCAGCCCCACTTCCATTTTTTTAGGGCAATAAAATTTATAAGGGATAAGTGAAAAATAATTGAGGAGCAGTTTTATTTTTACTAGATTGTTTGTTATTGCTTTATTGGGTAATATACACTAAACTGTTCTACTCATGATTCAGAGGAAAAAGATTAGAGTTGAATTTGGGTATAGTGTGCATCCAAGCGTTGAATTTGATTCTTAGTGGAATAATTGAATGAGAGTAGTATTGTGTATCAAATTTATCCTTGCTTTTTAGTTTGTTAGCAAATGGCTTTTATTAGGGAGGTTTTAGGGTGGGGAAAATGGGCGAAAAAGCCTAACTGCTTTTCTTTAGGCACATGTATGGTTGTGGGAAGATTGTGGTGTTTTTCGTCACCTTGTAGGTAGTGAGAACAAGAAAGGGGCAGTTATAGAGATCAAAAGTCAGTGGGGCTCATAGCAAGTTTCCTGACTTTGCTGTATTAGTTTTGGGTCACAGGAAATGGGTTGGCTGCTCTTCCCAGCAAGTGCCTACAGGAACCTACCTACAGAGGTCATAAGGATGACTGGCAGTGACTTATGCCTGAATGTTCCTTCTGGACAACATATTTGGGACATATGGTATAAGAATGTCCTAAGGCTGCTATTAGAGATTACCACCAATTTGTGATTTAACACACAGGTAGATTGTCTTACAGCTCTGGAGATGAGAATCCTCATCTGGTCCTTTCTGGAGCATCAGTTAGGCTATCACTGAGCATTGTTTTTTCCAGAGGCTTTTAGGGGCATCTGTGGCTTTCCAGCCTGCAGAGGTTTCTCTAATTGGGAGATTCTCATCATTGGCTACTTAAGTCTGTCTTAAGCTACATCTCTCTGACAATGGATCTCTTGCCCCTTATTTTGCATTCACAGTGGTTAATCATCATCATCATCATCATCATCATCATCATCATTATCACTTGTATCACTTGTTTTCCCATTGTTCATCTATTTGCTCGAGCGGGCACCAGTAACATCTCCATATGTCCTGTCACATGCTAGTGTAGCCCAAGGGCAACTGCTTGCTCCAGGGACATGAAGAGCCTCAATCCATTCCATCAGGTCATGGGAATGAGGTTTATAATTGTTACTGTTTTATGGCATATCAAATATGACACGGGAATTTGATGATCCCATTTTAGGTCATCAGATTAACCATTTTGACTTCCCTGGGTTGTACAGGGTAGTGTGTTCAGTTTTAGAGAATTAGGATAAGGATTTGTTGGACAGAGGGCTATGACTTACCATGGGTTTGACTAATTGTGGACCCCTGTGTAGGTCACTCTCCAGTGTTCTTTCTCTTCAGCCTTCTTTGACTTCCTCTTTAGTATTCAAGTATTGGACTTTCAAGTGTAGCCAGGTTGAGAGAAAACCCCTCACAAAATATTAGTGAGCTGGACTGGGGTAGGGGGTTTCATGGTCTGCTCCTTACACTCTATCCCACTGCAGCAAATACTACAAATTGTTTTAAATTGAATCACAGCAGCATATACCATTACAGAGTTGTTCATGATTGAGTTCCAGTCATACAATGTTCAAACAACCATCCTTTGCTATGGCACTTTTCCTGCCACTAATGTCCTGTTTCCCTCTGACCCAACTCTGCCCTTCCGCTGCAGTCTGCTGCTATGGCAGACACTTTTCTTCTCTCTCTTTCTCTCTCTCTCTTCTTTCTCTTTTAGGCACTATGTTTTGCCATACTGTTACTAAAAGGGTATCATGCGCATCACTTTACCTCCTTTTTGTGTCCAGAGTGATGATTTCCAACTATCATTATCACAGTTTCCCTTCTCTGTCCCAATTGCATTCTAAAGGGAATGTCCTATCAATTCGGTCTTAAATGAATTTAAGAACCTCCTCTTTTTGTGACAAGAGAGGAGGGTCGTCTCCTCCTCTTTTGTGACAAGCTTTCTTCCATGGACCAGTCCTCCTGACCCTTGTTTCTAGTATCTTGCTTTTTTGGGCATTGCTTTTTTGTTCTTTCAAAAAATACCTTTTGAACTGAGCTTGGTTGAGTGCTATGATAGCCAATGACCTATATGGGTTTTCTTGGAGCTTATGCTTTAGCAGAAACTGGCAAACATTAGATCCCCAAATAAACCAGGAAAACATCACCTAATGAGAAATAGGTTAAGACAGCAATTTGAATGCTGGATGGCTATGCTGCTTGGACTAGAAAGATTTCCCAAGACCAGAATAACAAGGAGCTGCCAACTATGTGAAAAAGGAGAACAAATACTCTAGTAAGGGTATAAAAAGTATAAGATCTAAAGTAGAAAAAATGTTTTCTGTGGGAGAAACTGAATGCAGAGATTATTGAGCAAAGAAAAATGGTACAGAATATGGTCCCAAGGGGTTTAGGGGCCAGATCATGTCTCCATATTCCATGGTATGTGTGTAATTTATTAATATTACTTGCTTATAATGATGGGGGATGTGGTGTTGAAATAGTGTATGCATGAAACCTTATCATAGATAGCATATAAGTGATATGCATCAAATAAAACTTTGAAAAAAAGTACTTGACTAGTGTGTAGGTGATGGTACTGGATAGAAAGAATGAAAAGGAAAAGGCACTAAAATAATCTATTACAACAGACAACCCAATAGGTGATGGTGGTTTAAGACCGAATTGATAGTGGAGATAAATAACATTGAGTGGGGGAGACGAGGGAGCTGCCCTATGCTGTCAGTGCTCATGGGTCCTGGAGGCCAGCAGCCACTTACCTTTGGTGAACTGTGGTTGATTAAAATATCTGATTTTACCAGAGCAGCAATGCTACAGTGGCTGTATGATATAAAATTACCAACTTATTGTGCCAGTTCAAATTAGCAATGAAAGTGCTATGGCTTCAAGTCCTCGAATACTTCCCCTACTGATGACCAGATAATTTTGCAGATTTGTGGAATCTCTTCTGCACAATGTGTGTTGTTTGAAACACTTTTTCTTTCTCTTCATTCCGAGAGCATGTCTTCAGTTGCTTTTTTTTACATTGGACTTGACAGGAAGGGGATGTAGTCTCCTTGTATCATCTTATTCTAATTATTTTTCATTGTGGTTTGACCTTGGTAATTCTTTGCCATTTAATTATTTCAAATTTATGGTTTACAGCACATTTAAAATTTTTATATTCATTCATTCATTCATTCATTCATTCATTCATTCATTCATTCATTCATAGCACCGTGAGATATACAATTACAAGGAAGTTCATGTTTGGGTTTCGGTCTTACAGTGTTCCAGCACCCATTCCTCCACCAGTGCCCATTTCCCACTACCAAGTCCCCAATTCCCTCCCCCCCCCTAGCCTGCCTCTATGGCAGGTTCTTTATCTCTCCTCTCTCTCTCTCTCTCTTCTCTCTCTCTTTCTCTTCCTTCTCTTACACACTGTGGATTACAATGCATACATTTAGAAGTTATCATGTGTATCTTTTTGCCTGTATTCAATGCTCAGTTCTAGGCTGGTATTATTACTTTCGACAATTATTAGCACACTGTTCCCTTCTCCTTCTTACCTGACCTCTGACTCCCACACATTTGTGATAATTTCCACCTTTGACAAGACCACCTGAACCATGTTTTGCCTGACCTTGGATGTTGGTTTCCTAATATATATTTATATCATGCAAATGAATGCAATCATTCTATATCTGTCTTTTTTTACTTTTGACTGATTTCACTCAACATGATCCTGTCCTTGTCCATCCATAGCACACTTTTGTTTTTCTTTTCTTTTTTGGTCATGCCTGGCAATGCTCAGGGATATCCCTAGTGCTGCCTGGGTGACTGTGTGTGTGGGGGCAGTATGGGTTCTTGCCCGCTGCCCTGTGGCTCTGCTCTCATGACTTGACTCCAAATATTCACATTGGCTCATTGATCTTGGCTTTAAGTATATGCATGTATATGTTATGTTACAAATAATGCTGTGGTCGATGTCCAAACTTTGGCACTTATATTATTATATTTGCTTTTTATGGTTAGTTCATTTGAATGAACATCTTATAAACCTATTATGTGATTAGCATTGTGCCAGGTACTAGACTTATATGCATATTTACTTGTTCATTGACAAAATCTGCCCTATCCACTCAAAAAGGTGCTTGTTGTCCATTAAGGTGACATAAGAAGTGCATGATATTTCAAGATAATAATATTTAAAAGTGACATATACAATAAGATCCCAATATTATTTTATAATATGAATGTCTGTGATATATATATATATATATATATATACATACATAGATAGAAAGAGAGACTAGAGAATTAGAGGTAGTCGTTTTCCTTAGAACATGAGATTAGAATGCTTATTTTCTTCATCATTCAATTCTTCTGAAATGCACATTTCAGATGTTAACAATTTACAGTCATAAAATATGATTTAAAAATACCGCTTAGGGGTTAATATCCAGGATATATCAGGCTATATAAGAAGAAAACAGCCAACCCCATAAAAACAGGGAGAAGAGATGAACAGAAACTTTGGCAAGGAAGAATTTTGAATGGCCAAAAGGCATATGAAAAAATACTTATCATCACTAATCATCAGGGATGCAAATCAAAACAACAATGAGATATCACCTCACACCACAGAGAATGGCCCATATTCAAAAGGGTAAAAGCAACAAGTGCTGGTGTAGATGTGGGGAAAAGGGGACTCTCATACATTGTTGGTGGGAATGTCGACTTGTACAACCTTTCTGGAAAACAATATGGAATTCCTCCAAAGACTAGAAATTGAGCTCCATTTTATCCAGCCATACCAATCCTGGGAATATACCCTGGGAAGCCAAAAACACACAGTGGAAACACAATCCGCTCTTTGATTTTCATAGCAGAACCTGGAAACAACCAGTATGCCCGAGAACTGATGACTGGATAAAGAAACTGTGGTACATCTACACAATGGAATACTATGCATCTGTCAGGAAAAATGAAGTTATGAAATTTGCCTATAAATGGATGGACATGGAAAGGATCATGTTGAGTGAAATTAGTCAGAAGGAAAGAGAGAGACATAGAATGACTGCATTTATTTGCATGACATAAATATATCAGGTGGTCTTACCAAAAGTGGAAATTACCGCAAATGTGAGGGAGTCAGAGGTTAGGTAAGACAGAGAAGGGAACATGTGTGAATAAATGTTGAAAGGGCTGATACCAACATAGAACTGAGCATTAAATACAGACAAAAAACTGCACATGATGGCTTCCAAGTGTATGTAGTGTAACCCACAATGTGTAGGAGAAGGAAGGGAGAGAGAGGGCGAGAGAAAAGAGATAAAAAAACCTGCCATTTAGGCAGGCTATGGGAGGGGGAGGGAATTGGGGACATGGGTGGTGGGAAATGGGCACTGGTGGAGGGCGGGTGCTGGAACACTATGTGACCGAAACCTCCAAACATGAACAACGTTGTAATTGTATATCTCACGGTGGTATAATAAACTGTTTAATTAAAAAAATACCCCTTAGAATCTTATATTACTCTGTTTATGTTATGTCACACTTAGAGTGAATATCCTAGTAGACCTCTGTCACACAGCTTGCAGTCCTTCCTTCGGTGTCACCGCTCCTATGGATTCTGTGCTCTGACCTTCATATCTTACTCTGCTGCTGAAGAGGCTCAGTTCACTGATGACAAAACCTCCCTTGTGTCTCAGCCCCACTGTTACGTCTCAGCTGTCTCTTCATCAGTCATCATGTTGAGTTTGGTTGATTTGTCCTTTGGTTGTTTATATCCTTATGGCTATTTCCATTCTAGTGCACTTTCAATTTTGTTTTGTTTTATTGATCTTATTCTTTATTTTTCCCTGGTGAAATGTTTATTCTAAAGCACATTTGCAAGCCATTTGTAGCTCCGCTTAGATATGGTTAAACATTTCATTGCATCCAAGTACTAAAAATATATTCCTTTAATAACCGTAGGCCTTTCTTTTGCAGCCTCTGAAAGCAAGTGCAACATTTGGATGCAAAAGTGTCATCAAAAAGTTCAGTACAGAGGCAATAACTCGAGGTTGTTGAGCCTCTGAATGTTCGCCTCAGGGATAATTTGTGGCCAACTGGGATTGTTGTCTTCTAAGAAAATTCAAAAGTAGAACTGCAAACCAAATATGCCTACTTTTTAAGTTTCTAAATGATTTTAGAGGTAATATATGATAAATGGTGTAACTCGAATTAATATGACCTGTAGATAAGTTTGTTGGTAGTTTTGTTTTTTCAAAAATTAAAAAAAATTAACAACATTGGAAAATTATTTCAGTAGAAGCAATAAAAGGGCTCTTCTTTTCCTTCCTTCCTCCCTCCCTCCTTCCCTCCTCCCTCCCTCTCTCCCCCTCCCTCCCTTCCTTCCTTCCTCTCTCCCTTCCTTCCTTTCTTCCTTCCTCTCTCCCTTCCTCTCTCCCTTCCTTCCTTCCTTCCTTCCTTCCTTCCTTCCTTCCTTCCTTCCTTCCTTCCTTCCTTCCTTCCTTCCTTCCTTCCTTCCTTCTTCTCTCCCTTCCTTCCTTCCTTCCTTCCTTCCTTCCTTCCTTCCTTCCTTCCTTCCTTCCTTCCTTCCTTCCTTCCTTCCTTCCTCTCTCCCTTCCTTCCTTCCTTCCTTCCTTCCTTCCTTCCTTCCTTCCTTCCTTCCTTCCTTCCTTCCTTCCTTCCTTCCTTCCTTCCTTCCTTCCTCCCTCCCTCCCTCCCTCCCTCCTCCCTCCCTCCCTCCCTTCCTCCCCTCCTCCCTCCCTCCCTCCCCTCCCTCCCTCCCTCCCTCCCTCCTTGCATAGCACTCTGCTATAACCTTTACCTATTATAACACATACCTCGTAGTACCATATTGGTGATAGTTCTCTCTTTTGTCTACTCATTGATCTGTAAGCAACTTGAGGGAACATTCTACATCTCATTTGCATCTTAGGTTATCGTGTTGTTCCTTCCTTATAATTCATCCTCAATGAATGTAAAAATGTATTTCACATTTAATTAAGAGTGATTGTCTTCAGAACCTTGACAGCATGGAAGTATTAGTGTGTGAATTGTGTTAAAAGGTTGTGCTCCAGGAAACCAGCTTGCATTAGAGAAATAGAGAAGGTTTTAAGACAAAAGATAAAAACACATTTTCTAGACTGCAGGGGTAATCAAATACTGTAATAGATTCCCAGAGAAGGAGGTAAAAATCTCCTTCCCTGGAGATCCTTAAAATTGGAAAGAGAAAACATCTGTGAGGATGACTGAAGCCTTAAATCTGTCTCGAGGCAAGTGGATAGACACAATGACAAATGATTCTGAGATTCTTTGATTATTCGGCCCGGAGAAGAGAAGGGCTGAGGGAGCCGTTAAAGCCACTTCAGATATGGAAAGCAGACATTATTGCTTCCATAGGAAAATAACACCAACGAGCTTAACCGAAAGGCCTAGCGACTTAGGTTACATTTTATAGTTAGGGATTTTACGACGGAGGGCATGAGGGTTCTGCAAAAGAAAAGACTGACTTGTATAGGGTGTGGAGTCTGCTTTATGATCCAATTGCAGTTAATAATAATTTTTATATTACTCTGAATTGAGAAAATTAATCCTATGCATTAGATTTGGTGTACAGCATTTTTTTTTTGGGGGAAAGGTAAGCATTTCAGAGTAGTGTTTCATTTTATTTATTTATTTTAGTTCCAAAATTATCCAACTATTCATTTATTGGAAACAACATTTATAAAAATATTTGCATTCTAAGAGGCCCTGTTCTTGAGATCATGTTCCTTACAGTTATTTATTTAATGTAAAATGTAATCATTCTACTGAAAATAAACATAATTACTTTAAAGAAGGACTAGCAGATTGTCTTCCTCAAAATTAAGCTATTTATGTTGTCAGGGTTAGTTCAAAGTAATTCCCAACCATCTTAAACTGAAAATAATTACACAACTGAACCTCATTGGGAGTGGTATTTTCAAGCACCAGGCATTATCGCTGTTTCGTGTCTAGGAGGAGAGACCATAGATAATCTGTGTGAAGTCCTTACAGAGATAATCTGTGAGACGTGCCTATACAGTGTGAATGTGGTTTGAAACTAGCAGCTAAATGACTCAGAGTCTGAGGCACCGTTCTGCTCCAGCGTGTCACCTTGCTCTTGTTAGTATACTTTTCTCCATAAAAAGGGCTTAAAGGAAAACTGGGTGGAGTGGGCTTACAGCCTATCAGTGGGCTTACAGCCTATCAGTGGGCTTACAGCCTATCAGTGGGCTTACAGCCTATCAGCAAGCTAAACTAAGTACCTGATTTATTAAACAGTCCTGAGGAATTTGATTGTAATTTCAACATTGAGCCACACGATGTCACAATTGCATTTTGGTTTCCTCTGTTTGTCTCAGATGAAGGTGTTTTCAAAGCTGGAGCCGAGAGATCTGAAACGCGGGGGGCAGCAGAAATCCAAGAAGATGAAGATACTCAGGTTGAGGTTCCAGTCGATCAGGTATTCTCTACGCCTTCCCCAAATACAGATAAGCCAATTCTGACTGTTTCTCCTTTCAAGTTTTGTGTTAGCTGCTTCAGACTGTCCCTATACATTTATTAAATAAACCCTTTCCATTGCTTTGTGCTGAAGAACCCAATGATAAAATAGAACCCCTTTAGTTCTTTCTGGTATTCCTACTAAGAATAGCTATTTGCGCAGTTTTAAAAATTGTTTTCATGGAAAATGGTATATCAAATAAATAGCATTGAAGGGTCTGGTGGTTGGAGTTAAGTGAGAGATACACTGTGGAGAATATTTGATTCAAAAAGAGAGTCTTGACTCAGTTTTTAATCTATAAAACAGTTCTTCCATTTTGGAAATCAGTTTTAAAAAATACCAAGAGATTTTTTCTTCCCTTCTATAGGGTGCTTAAATGGTTGTAGTTGGGATTTGTCTTTTAAAATTTTTTTTAAATTGAATCATGATGGACCATTACAAAGCTGTTCATGATTAGGTTTCAGTCATGCAGTGTTCCAACACCATCCCTCTACCTGTGCATATTCCCCAAGACTAATGTGCCCGTTTACCTCCCACCCCCGCCACCCCACAACCGGTCTCTATGTCTCTATGGCAGTTTTTCCCCTCTCTCTCTCTCTCTCTCTCTCTCTCTCTCTCTCTCTCTCTCTCCTCTTGCACATTCTGGTTTGGTATTTGTCTTTTGATAATGAATTACTCCTATTAATGCAAGTCAGTCATTTGCTGTGTATGTCCTGATTTTATTTCTTTAGCAGTGTTTCATCGTACTTTGTATGGGCATGATGTGTATGTGTGTGTTTGTGTGTGTGTACATGCATAATTATAGAAGGGACTAAATGTTAAATGTTAATGGTGTGTGTGTACATGCATGATTATGGAAGGGATTAAATATTAAATGTTAATGGTGTGTGTGTACATGCATGATTATAGAAGGGACTAAATGTTAAATGTTAATGGTGTGTTTGTGTGTGTGTGTGAATGTGTATGTATGCATGCATAATTATAGAAGGGACTAAATGTTAAATGTTAATGGTGTGTGTGTACATGCATGATTATGGAAGGGATTAAATATTAAATGTTAATGGTGTGTGTGTACATGCATGATTATAGAAGGGACTAAATGTTAAATGTTAATGGTGTGTTTGTGTGTGTGTGTGAATGTGTATGTATGCATGCATGATTATAGAAGGTACTAAAAGTTAATTCTTCCTGAGTGATGTGAGGCATAAAAGTCAGCTCCATATTTTAATACAATTCAACCAGGTTCCTTACAATTACTTCTAAGAGGAGAACTGGAATTTAGGTAATAGGGAAGAAATCATAGTGCCAGGCTCAAGGGAATGAGAAATCACTAGGGATTTCTGTGTGTTCTTACACAAAAGCAAATTCTACAATCCAGCAAATTCCGTAGATGATCTTCTCAATTGTATTTGTCTTAACAATGTGAAGTTGCTGCTTGGTTATTCCAAGAAGCACACACTTGTCAGCACCACCTCCCCAGCCAAGAGCTAATGTATTAAAAATCACACTGGATTCAGACCTCCAATTTATTAGCCAGGTTCAATGACAACTCATAATTGTCCATAAACTCTAGTCATCATAGACGTATCCCCCTCCCTGCTGAAAGAAAATGGAACTTTCAGTCTTCTATAAAGCTATAATTAAATATTATATTTATCTTACGACAAAGAAAAGTAATATTCATGGATATACTTCACATAATAGCTGCTGAAAGCGAGGCTAATTTATATTCCACAGTCAAAATGCTATGTATCAAGAGACAATCAAAGCAGTACTACCAAAAGAGAATCTCTTTGTTAATCACTTAACAAGTTACAGAATCTGCAATGGGTGTTTCTTTCCTTATAAGTTTGAGGATCAGAAGACAGAAGCTGGCAGGGGAAGTGATCTCTGATGAGACTTGAGCAGCCTTGGATAAGTATCTGCAGAGTATGATTTCTTACTTGACTGGAGGCGCTAACTTACTAAAGTACAAGGATGCAAGAGAGATTATTTAAGCAGATTGGCACAAATGCTGAACACTACCCACAAATGGATGGTAGTTTCAAGGAGACAAAAGCAGGCACGAATAAGCCAGATTACTTTCTTCTTGATCCTATTTTTAATGAAGTTCTGGTGCAGGGTGGAACATGAGCTGCTTATAAAAACAGGTCTTAGAGTCATCCTCATTCTGGACTCTTGGCCTCCTGGTCCATAGCCTGAGCAGTTTTCTTACAAATACTGTGCAAAATCAAATGATTGTGCAGAGAAATTTGTGTAAAGTACCATTAGAATAAGGATAATTCGGAGGATGTACTTTTTGGGGTATGTATGACTGAGAGCTTCGTTTTACTTTTTACTTTTTTTTATTATACCACCATGAGATATACAATTGCAAAGATGTTCATAATTAGGTTTCAGTCATACAGTGCTCCAGCACCCGTCCCTCCACCAGTGCCCTTTTCCTACCACCAATGTCCTCACATTTTCTCCCACCTCCCTCAACCTGCCTCTATAGCAGGCGCTTTTCCTCCCCACCCCTCAGTGCTTCTTCTTGATTTGGGAATACTCCTGAGGGCCAGACATGGTCCTGGGCACTTTTTTAAACTCAAATCATTGTGATACTTGACCCTGTAAATTATGTCTTGTCATCACCATTATATATAATATATGTATATATACATATATAGGTATATATGCACATACATATAGGTATATATATGTATATATGTATGTATATATATATATATATATATATATATATATAAGAACTCCTTCTGGTATAATTACTTGCTCTAGGCTGAACCATCAAGTTTGGGGGAGGAGATTGGAATGCAGTTCTAACTTCAAAGCACTCAGTCATATGAAACATAATAAATGGAAAGAAGAAGACACCAATATGTAGCCCAGGGAAGAAAAAATTCTGCATAGTAAAGAAAATGTAGCAGTCACATATTTCTGGACTCAATTATAAACTATAATTATATACATTCCTTCAGGCAACACCTAGTTAATTTCTTTGGGTTGGTTTTCTATCATCTAAATGATTTGTTTTGTCGTGTTAGTCAAAGGCCCAGGAAGAGGGTGTTGCATGTAAATAAGTGAAAATTGGCTGAGTAATTTATCTATGCCTGTGAAGCAGATCTGATTTTAGAAGTAAATATCCAGGCATCTCTTGGATCCTGTCTTGAGGAGCTCTTAGCTATCACTGTTGTATGTGTTCAGAGGAGCTGATTACTGTTGTTTCTGGACTATGTCAGTAACCATGTTTGCACTGTGAGCATGTTGGAAAGGTAGAAATAGTGACTTGCTCTGGAACAGTCCTTCCCTGGAGATATTTCCTTCGATGATGACTTGCCATTTCTGGAGATATTCCCAGTTGTCATAACGGCTGAGTGCTCTTGGCCTCTAGAGGAGACCAGCCAGGGATGAAGGTAAATATCCCACATTTCACATGACAACCCTGTGATTCAGGCCAAAATGTCAGTAATCCTGAGGCTTAGTGACCCAGATGTGTAGCAAAGACCAAGATTTGTTTATTGTCTAATATGTTAAAGTAATCACAGCCACAAAGTGGCTGTGTGGTACATCAAACTAGTAAAAATGAACCACGTTCTAGAAATTCAGATGGTCAATGCAAGAATAGAAATAGATAAGATTAGCCCATAACAAACCAGAAAAAACAGTCGTGACCTTATCACTACCATTGCCATATATGGGCTGCAATTGTCAATATAATTGGTGCCAGCTGAGGGAGCAGGCATGGGGTGGGGAGTTGGGAAATGCGTGTCTTTGGTGGTGGGAACGCACTGGTGGTGGGATTTGTGTTGGATGATGAAATATTAAATTAAAAATAAAAAATGAGAAAAATATTATCATATTAGTTTCCTTATGATGCAAAGGTCAGACAGGTCTGCTGTTTATTGTAAAGATTTGGTGTGGTTGGCCAGGATATGTAAAAAACTAGTTAAAGCGGTAAAATTTTGCATGATACATAGTTCCACAGTTAAGAAGATTCGGGAAAAGATATGTGAATTTTCTGAGCTTAGGGTTGTTCTCTGAAATGGAGGCCACTGGTGTTTCGGCCACTCCCTGCCCCTATACTGCCCCATGAAAAGGGGACCTCAAGAAGTGGGCGTGAGTGCTGATATTCCAACTGTTGCTATGTTGTGGGCATTAAAATCGGTGTCTCCATCCTTGTGGTCATTGATGTGTGAGCTTATAAGGAGGGTAAACTTTCAGCCTGTCACAGTTCTTGATAGACTAGCATAGTACCATTCATCATGGGTGATTGTGTTGGTGTGTGCCAGTGGTCATTGTGAACTAATTCCAGTCAAGAAACAGTCAATGTCCAAACTTCTTATAATGTTTTATTTTTCTTTTTTCAGCATACACAATCTTTTTTTTTCTATTTTTATTTATTTTTCTTTCTTTTTTATTATACCACAGTGAAACATACAATTACAAAGGTGATCATAATTGGTTCTTGGTAATACAGTATACCAGCACCCATCCCTCCACCAGTGCCCCATTTCCACCACCAATGTACCCCACCCCCTCCTGCCAACCCCCATGCTGCCTTAATAGCAGGTACCCCAGTTTCCTCTCTTTCTCTCTCTCTGTCTCTCTCTCTGTCTCTGCATCTCTCTGCCTCTTATTTTACACATTGAGCATACACAATCTTGCTTCATGCTTTCCCCTCCCTCTAGGGCCAGATTTTAGCCTCCACTGTTTGCAGGTCCTGGCCCACATCCATTGGTTTTAGTTTTCCAAATCTGCTGGCTGTTATTCCCTTTTCAGTTCAGTGTCCACAGGGATTGTCAATTTTTAATGCCTTTACCCAGAATATCGTGTGGTGTCAGAAGGGTGCTAACAACAACAACAACAACAACAACAACAACAACAACAACAACAACAATGAAAGAGCCCATTTGTTCAATCTGTATTTAACCAGGAGTTACTGTTAAATAACAGTGAAAAGAAACAGAATTCTTTAAATTTACTCTAGGGAGGACAAATGCAGCCTATGGAAAAATCCCCTGTGAAGACACGTTCTCTCTGGCACAGGGCATGTTGTGTTTCAGTTTTCCCGTTGGTTGCTGCCTGCCTGTTCTAAATTGTGCACTCACACTGTTTTGCCTCTGGGGGCATTTGAGATCGTGATGATTGCTCTACACATATAGAGCGTAATGCTACTTTATTGAATTCTTTTCACATGCCCTCTTTTCTTTCTTCTTTTTCTTTAATTGAATCACTGAGAAACACAAAGTTTTGTTCACACTAGGGTTTCAGTCATACAATGTTACAACACCTGTCCCTTCACCAGTGCGCATTTCCAGCCATCACTGTCCCCAGTTTTCCTCCCCTTTCCCTAGTCTGCCTCTATGGTAGGCACTCCCCCTTTTCTTTTTGGCATTATGGATTGCAGAACGCATACTGAAAGATGATCATACATGTGCTGAAAGAACTGAAAGAGCTGAGTACTTTTAGCACTCAGTTCTTGGCCAGAGTGATTATTTCTAACTATCATTGTCAACGAGGTCCCTTCTCTATGCTAACTGTGCTCCCATTCCATCTTGTGACAGAACTTTACAAGAAAAACATATCCAGCCCCATCATTTGCCCTCTTAAAGAATCTTTCCTTCAAGCCTCTGACTAGACATAAGAGTTCTGAAATACAAATAAAACCTTTGATATAGTTTTGATTCTCATGTGTTGACTTGGTCTTATCATGGAGCTATCTCCTACTTATGGAACACTGATATATATTAGAATATATATATTATGATACTGATATATATGACAGATATATATATCTGACAGCTATATATGTATATATCAGTGTGAGAATATATATATTCTAATATATATCAGTATTCTATAAGTTTATATCAAAGTTTACAATATTGTTAATAATAAGGTTCGAGGCATACAATGTTTCAACACCACACCCACTGCCAGTATCTACATTCTTCCATCTACGTCTGCCAATGTCTCAAGATTCCTTCCCATCCCTTCACTCTCCTTTGGCTTATCTCATCACCACCACCACCAAAGTGCCCAAGATTCTCCACTACTCTCCTTATATAAAGTCTATGTAAATCTAATACACTTCATCACCACTCCCCTCTTCCCCTCCAACAATCCTACATTCTCAGTTCTATAATTCAAGATCAAAGATTCACTATTATTTTATGTATTCCATTTCTTGAACCCTTTTTCTCTGTGTACCACATATGAGTAAAATATCCAATATTTGTCTTCCTCCCTCTAACTTAGTTTGCTTAACATTAAGATGCCCTTCAGCTTTATCCAAGTTTCAGAGGACTGCAAGATTTTATCTTTTCTTATGGCTACGTGGTATTCCATTGAATGTATATATATATATATGTATATATAGTGTGTATATATATCACAGTTTCCATAAGTAGTCATTTATTATTGGAAATTTGTGTCATTTCCATGTGCTGGCCATTATGCGCAGTACTACAGTGAATGTAGGTGTACATATACCACTCCTTCTGACTTTGCCTCTTCAGTCTACTTTACTGAAATATATTTGTTAAAATTAGTTATCAAGTCTTTGGAGCCAGAAGATTAGTTGAATAGACTCTAATTTTTCCATGGAAGAGCCAAAGCACCACCATTGGGGAATGGCATTTCCCCAAACAGAGGCATAGGGGACTCTAGACAGATACCAGAGTCCTGATTTCGAGAGAGGTACTTTCAGAATATCTCAGTGAAGAAATAGGAGAGATGTGCAGCCTCTAATTATCCCACCAAGAGTGACATGTGTGTGTCTACCACCACCCAGTCAACACCAACCTCCCGAACAGAAAGGAATGAAGTATATAAATGAGGTAATAACTCACTATATGAGTTATTATAAAGTCGTAACTTCTTGCCAAATCATATTTATATTTGGTGCTAAAGGCATCTTACATGACCAGAAGAGTTAAGGTGAGCATGACCTGGCTTTAGAATTTCCCCCCATGCATCATTCACAAACTTTACTGAGGCATCATACTTAGAGATTTGTATTTAATTGATAGAAACAGTATTAAACAGTCAGATATGGTCTTCAGGGATTTGAGAGAAAAATCAACATTTACTTCTACTGTAGGGAAGTTTAATGGGGCAGTTGTTTTCTAATGATGGTTAAATATTCTCCTGCTACCAAAATGTAAATTTTCAATTGATTGTCTTATTGGATGCTCATGAGAGCTCACAGTCCTTGAACGGTCAGATGACTGTTGAAGCTTCCTTTAACTTGTATCTTTACGAGGTCACATCTTTGGACAGAAATCTTGTTTTTGTAATTCATTATATGTCAGACTGCATCTAACCCCCTTGCTTTTCCTCTCACTGGAAGTAAGCCTCTGAAAGTTAAAAAACAGGAAGCAGCCCTTGGCACTCATGAAAAATTGAAACTGATCATTTCAAAACACCTCATTCAACTCGGATAGGAGATGATGATGATATTAGTTACCATGGAAACAAATACAAACAAGTATGCTAACTTCTGTGATTTCAAGCTCCATGCCTGAACTCAGCCATAAAATCCACTGAATTTCCTTCCACCCAAAGGTTGTAATATCTCCCCAGATTTCAAAGGTAGCAAATATTCCATGGAAATGCAGTGATCATAACCTGGCTTTAGAATTTGGCCATGTGAGATGCCTTTAGCACCAAATCTAATCTGAGGTAGTCTGTTAATTTGGTATGGGGAGATCTGATCACTACTTTCAAGGTCAAATTTATTCTAGGGAGAAAGACTTGACCAGTGGAAGCAGGAGTGGGATAAGGATGAAGGCTGAGCAGAAGCCCGATATTGTTTGCTTTCATTTTGCTTTGGGGCTAGACTTGGTGATACTCAGGGCGTATCCTGGCTTTCCTAGTGTGCTCTGAAGATCTTCTGCAGAGCTGTGGAATCATATGTGGTCCTGGGAATCGAACTGTGATGGTCTCTTGCAATCAAGTGCCTTAAACCCTGTTCTCCTTCTGTGCCCCCCAAGAGAAGGATATTTTGACTAGCTATTTGACTACATAGTTCTGACGCATGCCGTTACCTAAGAAAAACAGAAGACCTATTCGTGTGTGTGTGTGTGTGTGTGTGTGTGTGATGCTTTAGTAAAACCCAGGACCTCACACATGCAAAGTGTCTACTGAGCTATATCCTCAGCTTTATAGCAACATCTCAAAACTTAAAGTGTATTTTTGAGGAAATTCTGATGCAAGTATAAGAAAATCGATGTTGGCTTCTAGAGGGAGTGGGGCATTAATTATAGTCTCCATTTGGTATGTTTCCCACTTCTGCTGCAGTTGCTGATGTCAAAGGAGTTATATCAGGTTTTCATTTAATTTATTATTATTATTACTATTTTTATTGAATCACCATGAGATACACAGTCACAAAACTGTTCATGACTGAGTTCCAGTCATACAATGTTCCCACAACCATCCCTTCATCAGTGTACATTTCCTACCACCAATGTCTCCAGTTTCCTCCCACCATACCCCCCCACCCCTAGGCTGTCTCTATAGCAGGCACTTTCCTTCCCTCTCTCTCTCTCTCTCTCTCTCTCCTTTTGGTATTATGGTTTGCAACACAGATACTGAAAGCTTAACATGTTTGTTCCTTTACCTCCTTTCAGTAAGCAGTTCTAATCCAGAGTGATTATTTTCAACTATCATTGCCAGAATGATTCCTTCTCTAGCCCAACAGCCTTCTAAAGTGGAAGTCATTTGAGAAATCCTATCTGTCTGTGAACATAGCTTCTGAGTAATTTATGTTTTCAAGATTTTAATTTATTTCCACATGATTTCCAATTTTTAACTGCATTCCTCCTTTTACACTGGAATCCTGGAATCTTAGGAACTATTTGCATGATTCCTGAATGCTGATGGTTTCCCCCTGAGCCCGCCCACCTCACCTTCCACCCCCAGGTTGATAACCATCAATAAGGACTATCAGATCGCTTCTGTCTTGCCTATGGGTCAAGAATTTTTTCTGCAATGGTTATTTAAAAATCAATAGTAAGATCCTATGCAAGCAAAAGGCACCTGAAATTCCAGTGTTGGTGTCTTATAAAGGGAAAAAGCTGATGTAACTTTTCTAAGAATCAAGAACAAAAGCAATTGCTTATGATAAATGATGTACTTTTTTAAAAGGCAGAAGTCTCAACGTCTTATAAGAACTTTGGTTTTACGGCTCGCGTGTTATCAGCATTTGCACTTGTTAATGGAGTATGTCTGTTAATTTAGTGGTACTCTGATTATTCCTTCTGTCAGAGATGCTGTGAGGTTGGAATCCTCTAAATGACTTGGGTAATCGCTACTGCACTATTAAGTACATCAGTGTATTTAGGGTAGAAGGGGGAGTAATAAAACCTCTTTCTTAACTCCCTTTAAATTGCACAATTTAGACACAGTTACATATAGGGATGAGTTACTTCTGCAATTGCAGGATGAATTTACCCTTTGGAGAAACAATTTTGCCCCAAATATGGGTTTTCTTAAAATTTAAGTCACAAGTTGATTTGAATTTGATGTAAATATCAGGGAAGAAGACTTTCAGTAGAGGAAAAAATAATCTGCATTTATTGCCTGCAAGGATGTCTTTCTTTCTTTCTTTTCTTTCTTTCTTTCTTTCTTTCTTTCTTTCTTTCTTTCTTTCTTTCTTTCTTTCTTTCTTTCTTTCTTTCTTTCTTTCTTTCTTTCTTTCTTTCTTTCTTTTCTTTCTTTCTTTCTTTCTTTCTTTCTTTCTTTCTTTCTTTCTTTCTTTCTTTCTTTCTTTCTTTCTTTTTTTATTTAATTTTATTATTTTCCCCCAAATATTATTACACCATTTTAGACATACAATTGAAAGATGCTCATGTAGAGTTTTGGATCTAGTGTTCCAACACCCATCCCTCCACCCAAACCCATCTACCATCACCAATGTCCCCACCTCCCTCCCCCTCCCGCACCTCAACTACTTGGCAGATTCTGTATGTCATTTCTTTCGTCTTTATATCTCCTTCCCGATAAACTTTCCTGCTCTTTGTGGAATACAGTGCATTAAAAGACATTACTGTTTCACTATTTTTAGTGGACCAGGCGGCGCCAAGCGGCCGCGCGATCTGGGCTCAAACTGGTCTTGCTCTGTTGATCTGGTCGTGAGGCATTTTCTCAGCGTCTGGACAGCGAAGATGGTGGCTAGTGTGATGGGCGAGTTTCATCCGGCTGCTTTCGGGACCCCCAGAGGCGATGGGCCAACACCCAAAACCCATCTGCCCTCCTCGGGATCCCATCATCAGCTGGGCTCGCGCGAGCCGGGCTCCAGTCTCCCCAGCCGCTTGCGCAGCTCTGCATACTGGTTCCCGGGCGGCTCCTGGGCGGGTCCACCAGACTCGACAAAATGGAGGGGGAGTGGCTTAACCCTGACTCCATCTGGCGAATTCCCAGTGATTCCCGCTTCTGGGAGCCGCCTACCTGGGCTCGAACTGGTCTTGCTCTGTTGATCTGGTCGTGAGGCATTTTCTCAGCGTCTGGACAGCGAAGATGGTGGCTAGTGTGATGGGCGAGTTTCATCCGGCTGCTTCTGGGGACCCCCAGAGGCGATGGGCCAACACCCAAAACCCATCTGCCCTCCTCGGGATCCCATCGTCAGCTGGGCTCGGCGCGAGCCGGGCTCCAGTCTCCCCAGCCGCTTGCGCAGCTCTGCATACTCTATCTTCTAAGATTTTTAAGAGGAAAAAATCTTCAGGCCAGCCCCCGCGTTGGGGCGCCAGATGAAGCAGCAATGTCCTGTCGGGTCAGAGGCGCAGAGATGAGACACCAGGAACACGACGTATTTCCATTAATATTTTTAATGATCACCAGCCGGAGGGGCAGCAGTTCTCATCTTGGCAGGAGCTCGCTGATCTGAACTAACTCATTTGACTGACCGAACTGACTGACCTCTTTCTTTCTTTCTTTCTTTCTTTCTTTCTTTCTTTCTTTCTTTCTTTCTCTTCTTTCTTTCTTTCTTTCTTTCTTTCTTTCTTTCTTTCTTTCTTTCTTTCTTTTTCTTTCTTTCTTTCTTTCTTTCTTTCTTTCTTTCTTTCTTTCTTTCTTTCTTTCTTTCTCTTTCTTCCTTCCTTCCTTCCTTCCTTCCTTTCCTTCCTTCCTTCCTTCCTTCCCTTCCTTCCCTTCCTTCCTTCCTTCCTTCCTTTCCTTCCTTCCTTCCTTCCCTTCCTTCCTTCCTTCCTTCCTTCCTTCCTTCCTTCCTTCCTTCCTTCCTTCCTTCCTTCCTTCCTTCCTTCCTTCCTTCCTTCCTTCCTTCCTTCCTTCCTTCCTTCCTTCCTTCCTTCCTTTCTTCCTCCTTTCCTTCCTCCTCCCTCCTTCCTTCCTTCCTTCCTCCTTTCCTTCCTTCCTTCCTTCCTTCCTTCCTTCCTTCCTTCCTTCCTTCCTTCCTTCCTTCCTTCCTTCCTTCCTTCCTTCCTTCCTTCCTTCCTTCCTTCCTTCCTTCCTTCCTTTCTTCCTCCCTTCCTTCCTTCCTTCCTTTCCTTCCTTCCTCCTTTCCTTCCTTCCTTCCTTCCTTCCTTCCTTCCTTCCTTCCTTCCTTCCTTCCTTCCTTCCTTTCCTTCCCTTCCTTCCTTCCTTCCTTCCTTCCTTCCTTCCTCCTTTCCTTCCTTCCTCCCTTCCTCCTCCTCTCTTTCCTTCCTTCCTCCCTTCCTTCCTTCCTCCTTTCTTTCCTTCCTTCCTTCCTTCCTTCCTTCCTTCCTTCCTTCCTTCCTTCCTTCCTTCCTTCCTTCCTTCCTTCCTTCCTTCCTTCCTTCCTTCCTTCCTTCCTTCCTTCCTTCCTTCTTTCTTTCTACAGGTGTCCCACTGAACAGAAGCATGGTGATGTTATTAGCATATATCTTATAGCACCACCTTTGTGGTCCAGTATCATTCTGTCAACAATCAGTCACATTTCCCCTAGTTTTCATAATATGTACAGTTTTGTTTTGTTTTGGTGACCTACCTCACAGTGCTTATAGGCACTGGGAGGTCTCAGGGGATCATATGGGGTAATGGAGATTGAACCTGGGTTCGCCCTGTCAAGGTTAGTGCCTCATCTACTGTACTCCAGTTACTGAATGGACAGTTTTTAGAGTAAAAATATAACATTTGTTTCAGTGAACCATTTTTTTTCCCTTTTTGAGTCACACCTGAGCAGTGCTCAGGGGTCACTCCTGGCTCTGTACTCAGGAATTACTCTTGGAGATGCTCAGGGGACTATATGGGATGCTCGGGATCGAACCTGGGTCAGCCATGTTAAAGGCAAATGCCCTCCCTGTAGTACTATCACTCCGGCCCCCTCAATGAACTATTTTTTTAAAATTTATTTAAAAACTTTGATTTATGAAGTTGTTCATAGTACACGTTGTCTCAGGTATTCAGTATTCCAACACCAGTCCCACCACAAATGTGCCCTTACCTCCACCAATTCCCACCCACCCCCAAGTCACAAATTAATTTACTTTGTATTGTTTGTTGCAACATATATCTTTTAATGGTATTACTAAAGTCGCTACCATTTTACTGAGCTGACATGTGCAAATCGAGCCATCTGTGTTGTTGCTTTCTATTGAACTTTATGGGCTTCTACTCAATTTCTTTTTGACCAAGTGTTCATGTTAATTTATAGTTCATTTAAATTTATAGTTAATTTATAGTTAATTTAAAGCACATGTTAATTTGATAAACAGACATGCAGTATTCAACCCCTAATCCTACCACCATTGCAAACTTCACACCATCATAATTTCCAAATTTCCCAACCACCCTTTAAGCCTGCCCCTATAGCAGACCCTCAATATTTTTTATATTGCTTGTTATAGATAATTTGATCAATGATTAAGAAATGTTTTCTTAGATTGTTTAATCTCATCATGGAATCAGTAAGCCCTTGTATAAGAACTTGCTAATATATTATTGTAGGATAGTCATTTTGTCATTGGTTGCCTTCTAATTTACATGCCATTAAGTGTGGTTTACAACTTGGTTTATCAATATTGTAGAGTTTGAGATGTTGCATGGCTTGAGACAGTTTATGGGTGTGCATTCTGGGTCTTCTGAAAGAACAGGGAGATGGGGGACATAGCCCATCCTCTACTCTGTGAAAGTCTGGAGATTGCAGGCACAAAATCCGCATATCTGAGTCTTCAATAGATTAGTTTCTGTGTGAAGTTCATCTAAGCAGTGGAGTCCAGCCTTTAACATGGTGGCAATTGTGGAGTATGGAGGTTTTCCACTGCTGGGGCTCTGTTGGGATGGGCCAGGGACTTTCCCATCCCTCCTGGGGTGCCCCAGTGCACTCAGCTTGGTGCATGGACTGGAAGCATCTCTCCCGATAAGCAGTTTTAAGATTAACAACACAATATTCTTTTCAGATTCTTCCACAAACGATGCTCTCTCTTCCCAAATTCTGTGTCCGAGGGTAGATTTTGTCCTTATTGGGTCATATCTTGTCAACCCTCTCCCTTCCCGTAGGAACCTAACTTCCCTCATCAATCTGAAGAGGCTCTTTAAGGAAAAATAGGGGGAGAGATAAAAAAACAATAAATATGGTATGTGTGTGTGTGTCAGTAGGCTGCATGTGTGTGTGTGTGTGTGTGTGTGTGTGTGTGTGGTTAGGAAGGCAGGGAGAGAAGATGGTTCTGGAGGAGAGTATTAGTTCGTTGGCATTGCCATAACAAAGTACCAAAGACTAGTTGGCTTATAAATCCTAAAGACTAGGAACAACTGGAAGCCCTTTTTCACAACTGGTGAAAATGTCACCGGTTTAGCCTCTGTGGAAAACAGTCTGGAGACCTCTAAACAAACTAACAACAGAATCTTCCTTCTGGTCCTGAGATTCTTTTCAGCGATCATCCTGTAACCCCTAGGATGCAAAAATTTAATTTGAAAAAAATATTTCACACCAATATTTATTGCAGTATGCAGTAGCCAGGATATAAAAACAACTCAAATCTCCAAGGATTGATCAATGGATAAGAAAGTCATGGTATATATACACAGTGAGATACTATGCAGCTTTAAGAAATTCTTACAATTTGCTGCAATGTGACTGGAACTGGAGGGCATTGTGTTTAGTGAAATAAGTCAGAAGGAGAAGAATAAACTATCTCTCACAGTTGTACAAAAGTACCACACATTACTGAGACCAGATGATCTCAGAGAAACAGAATAAAAGAATGGAAATTATTGAGTGTGGACAATATCTTGGCCTTTGAATGCATAACTGAAATTATCAATCCGCGAGGAGGCGGAGGAAGGGAACAGACTAGGGGCAGCAGGCAGAGAGTGGTAGAGGGTCTGGGGCGATTTGGTGGTGTGAAGGTGCAGTAACCTTGGTCATCAAAACCATGCACGGTGACACTGTTATAACCATTTTACTAAATTACAATTAAAAAGAGACACACTTTATATGCAACTGACCTAGTTCCATTCTTGGCATTGCATGTGGTCCCCAGGCACTGCTGGGAATCTCTTTTGAGCATAGAACCAGTGCACCATTGGTTATGGCCCACAAGCCAAAAAAGAAATAGTAGCTGATTTAAACAACATAAATTCATTTTCTATCGTTGTGGGGTCTGGAAGTCTAGAGATGATTCTGCGGTGTGGCTTTCCTTTGAGGCCTCTCCCCTTGGTGCAGATGATCACCCTTACTCTCTGCATGTCATCTCCTCTATAAGGATAACTGTCATGTTGGATTAAGGTTCTACCTAAAGGATCCAATTATAACTCAGTTGCTTCTTAAAAGATCTCCAAAGGGGTTGGAGTGATAGTCCATTGGGTTGGGTATTTGCCTTGTACACGGCTTACCCGGGTTCAATTCTGAGCATCCCATATGGTCCCCTGGACATCACCAGGAGTAATTCCTGAGTAATGAATGAGCCAGGAATAACCCCCTGAGTATTGCTGGGTGTGACAACTCTTCATAAAAGGTCTCCCTATACAGAGGGACTTGAAGTTAGGACTCTATCTAACACTTTGAAGGAGACACTCCAACCTTAAAGAGCGAGAAAATGGGATTTTTCTGATATGACACTGTCTGCTGGATGAAAGGTGCAGAGTGAGCTTTGAAAGTCTGTGTCTGTCAGACAATGACCAGCAATGTGTGGATAGGGAAGAAGCAGCAATACAGAGCTGGCTTGGCCCAGCCATTGGCTCTGCCTCATTTGAAATTAGACCTGTGTTAGGGCTGGGCTTGTCCAGGTTATGAGGTGACCAGTTTATAATCTCCAACCACAGTCCTTCCATTAGAGTCTCTCTTCCTCAGCTTTTCTTATGATGCAATCAGTAGGTGTTGGCCCCTACTGGCATGTGACCTTCGCATGTTGCTTGACTTCTCTTCAGGTTCTCCCCCACTCTGTACAGCTGGGAGACCTCCCCTGTTATTTTGGAAGATCACTATCCATCACTATCACTATCTTCCCGTTAATCATCTATTTGCTAGAGCGGGCACCAGTAATATCTCCATATGTCCTGTATCAAGCTAGTAGAACCCAAAGGCATCCACTTGCTCGAGGAACATAAAGAGCCTCAAACCATTATATTAGGTCATGGGAATGACCTAATATAAATTTACTGGTATTTGGCGTATCAAATACTACACAAGCAGCTTGCCAGGCTTGCCATGCGGGTGGCATACTGTTGTAGTCACCTCTAAATAAAGCATTTATTGATGAACCGCGCTGTGATAGTCTGGTCTGCTGGGTGGAGTTGTGACGAGAGGGAAGTCCGGATGTGGAAAATGGCGGGCCCCATGGAGGAGGGGGTTGTCTGGCTTGTTGTGAGACTCTGCTGGGGTGGCAGGCCAGGGCTAGAACCCGCCATGCCTCCTGGGCGCCTCATGAGCAGCTGGGCACAGGGAGAGCAAGTAGCAGCTCTGCCCCATGTCTGAGAGTCTCTGGTTCAGCATACCTGGGCTGGATTGAAAAAAAAAAACTGCTGCAGGGTGGCTGTCGATGATCCAGGCTGTGGTAGTCTGGTCTGCTGGGTGGAGTTGTGACGAGAGGGAAGATGAAGGAGAAAATATGTGTGAAGTATTTTGAGAAGTTAATGTGCTACCTTCATTGGCCTTCATTGGCAGTAGACATACCTTTATGTCTACTGCCAATCCCTCATTCCAGTTGAGGAAAAGTCATGTGTTACCTAAGTGAATGTAGTTAAACTTTTGAAACTTATCATTATTTTGTGTCTCTTGCTGGAATACTCATCTTTCTTTTGAGAGGGGGTAGCAGTTCATAAACACGGAAAAGCTTTAGGTTGGTAAGCTTGTTGTGGGAAGCAAAAATAATGTAACTAACCTAAGAGCAAGGATGTATATAAAACACACGAAGGAGGATCGGTGCTGGGTCTGCTTTGCCTTATTTAAGTGATAACAGTGTTAGCAACTGGCAGTGGGGATAGAGTATGAACATTGTGCATATGGCCTTCTTCAGGAGATGAGCTCTCCCATGTTTGACCAGCCTCAAGAGGCAACTACTGTCATCCTGTAGGAAGGCAGTCATGTGAGTCAAGCTAAATGGACCATTTGAAGATTTTGAGGAAATGAATTAGCTGCAAAGTTTTCTTTGGGGAGGGAGTAGAACTACATTATGAAACCATAATGTGGCTCTCGTATTTTTTCTATCACTTTGTTTGCATTTGTATTCTGCTTTTGGGTTTATTACTTCTACTTTCTTAGTTTTTACTGTTGACCCCTTGCCAAATATCCATTTTTTGAAGGGGAAGCTGTTCCCATAGAGATGGGGGGCTTCGTTTATCAAGAGTTAAGTTGTAGAATCAAGGAGTGGGATAAGTAGAGGTTTGTGGCACAGTTTGTGTCTGTCTGAACAGACTGATTGCCAGATAGCTCTTGTGGGTGCTGAGACTACCGGACTACAGCTCTTTTTTTGTTTTAATGGAAAATTCTCATGACAGGAAATGAAGCAGAGTTGGTTAAAAATGCAATTCGGAGACACAGTATATTTGCTATGATGTACAGCTACCAACCCTGTTCAGTTTCAAGACATTTTTTCATGGGCTGCCAAGGAAACCTCAGAGCCATCAAGCAAGCTCTTCTTCATCTCTCCTGTCCTCAACCCTGCCAGCCACTGGACTGATTTCTGCCTCTAAGGATTCCTCTATTTGGAATGTTTCATGCTAATGAAAGAGTACAGTATGTGACTTTGTGGATAGCTGTCTAACTCATGGTCTAATGCCCAAGGTAGAGCGGATGATGTAAGCAGTTATCCTGCCTATGGCCTCCTAAGTCCGTTCTCCTTCACGGGAGCATTGCTGCTGGGCTGGGTGTCAGTTCTGAGTTGTGTGTTGGGTGCCAGATTACTGTTAGATATTCCATAGCAAGAAGAAGGAAGAGGACGGAGTGAGCACACAATTGTTCTAATTGCCTTTTTGTATTTATTTTTCTTTCATAGGATAGTTCCCTCCCACCATAAACACATACCTTCTTGTAGAAGGAATGCTGGGTTACTTCCTCACAGGCTCTTCGCCAGTGTATGGATTGCATTTATGTGTTGTGTAGAGGTATAAAACCCAGTGTTCCTTCTGGGCATGATTTGATTGATGTATACACTGGAAACATCTTTAATAATTTAATACTTGCTTCAAAGGAGATTACACCAAAAAGCACATTGCTTTTCATTTATTCATTACAGATCTGTCATAGCAGCATTTTTTGGGGGTGCCCTGAATTGCAGTGTTGTGGTGATAATAAATTTTGTTTTACACTCAGGATATTTTAAAAGGATTATAAGCCTTTTAACAAACGTTACTGTTGTATTTAAATTGATCAAATTGGTATTTTAGCACCATAATCTTGCATTTCTTAGACACAGCTAACCAGATGTGGCTTTATATGGTGATTACTAAGATCCTTGTGCTTGAGAAGTCTAATAGTACTAATGGGATGAAAGCATAACACTGCTTGCTCATCGTGGTGATAATAACATCAAAGAGAACAGAACCTGAATAGAAGGTTGGGTTTCTCCTTCTTTAAAAATGGATTACAGTGTGTATCAGACCTTGGAATTAAAAAAAGAAAAATGTATATGTGTTTGGGAATGAAGAATGATATAATAAAGAGAAGCACAAAACTGAAAACCAGCACACAGTCTTTGTCTTTCGGTAATTTTCAGATATAAATTCTGATGTCAGGAAAGGAAAAGATATTTTCCTACTCACTTAGAGTGCTCACCTTCACAGAGTTTAGCACGATCTTTGAATATATTCTCAGAGAGGCAAAGGTCAGATTTAGATTCCTATATGATCGTGGGAGGACTGTGAGCTTTCTGTTAGTGCTGTTCTCTTCTTATCACTGAGAAATGCCATCTAACATTGATTTAAAACCAAAACCAAATGCTAACCAAAATAGGAAAAGTTTAGTTCAGTAAGTATTGTAACACTCTTAATTTTCTCTGAGATAATTTATAAAGAAATGTACATATTGTCTATGGGGCTTTATTATTTACTTTTGATATGTACCACTTTAGTTAAAAATTGCCCAACAATTTTTTTTTTGCTTTTTTGGGTCACACCGGCAATGCTCAGGGGGTTTCTCCCTGGCTCTGCACTCAGGAATTGCTCTTGGCGGTGTTTGGGGGATCATATGGGATGCCGGGGATCGAACCCGGGCTGGCACGGCCAGCCGGATGCAAGGCAAATGCCCTACCTGCTGGACTATTACTCTGGCCCCTGCCCAACAATTTTTATAGTGCTTGCTCCCATCTCTGCCACTTGCCCCTGAGGTGTTACAGGTGTGGCTGTGGTGCCTGGCTGCGTTAGCAGGTGGCAGACAAGAGACAGGCTTGTCTACACGCAGGGCTCTGCCCCCCTGGGCCCTGGATGGTTGATGGTCTGACATAGAAAAGACTGGGGCCCCTTGGGATGAACCCAGAGCCACCTCAGAGCCTGGCAAGCTACCTGTGGTGTATTCGATATACCAAAAACAGTAACAATAATGGACCTCATTCCCAATGAATGGAGACATTGCTGGTGCCTGCCCAAGCAAATCGATGAACAACGGGAAGACAAGTGATACAATTGCTCCCTACAATAGAATTTCAGAAATTTTGTTCTTGGGTTTCTAAATCTCTAAACAGCAAAAATGATATTGCCTTATTGGGCCCATTGGCAGTGTTGATCCTGTGTAGCTACAAGTTGGACAGGATCTCTTTGCGGGTGGACAGGGGGATCTCCAGGGGCAGCTCTCCACAATGCTCCAGACACCAAGCTGGTGACTCAGTGATGAAGTAGAAGGATGAGGACATCCGGACACCTGGAGCCATGCCTGCTGGTTCAGGGAAACCTTGCGGTGCTGGGCATGGAATCTGCCTTCTTATGTGCTGTTTCTTTGAGGAAGAGTCTCAGAATTTGGGGATGTGGTTGCCTTGAATTTCTTTCCTTTTTTAAAAATATTTTATTATACCACCGTGAGATATACAGTTACAAAGATGTTCATAAGATGTTCATATTTGGGTTTCGGTCATACAGTGTTCCAGCACCCATCCCTCCACCAGTCCCCATTTCCCACCACCAATGTCCCCGATTCCCTCCCCCTTCCCTAGCCTGCCTCTGTGGCAGGTTTCTTAATTTCTTTCTCATCTTTCTTTTTTTTTCAGTCTCTACTTTATTTTTTTTTTTGGATCATACCCAGCAATGCTCAGGGGGTTACTCCTGGCTCTACACTCAGGAATTACTCCTGGCAGTGCTTGGGGGACCATACTGGGATGCCGGGAAGCAAACCCAGGTTGGCCTCGTGCAAGGCAAATGCCCTACCTGCTGTACTATGGCTCCGTACACTGTCTCTACTTTTAATTCAAGCTAGTATTAGACATCATTAGCAACAAAAATCAGGCAAGAACAAGAAATCAAATGATCAAAACTAGAAAAGAAGCCTTATTATTATTGTCAGATGATATAATAGCATATATAAAAATGTGAAATACTTCACAAAGGCCAAATATAAAACAAAAGCCAGTGTAGCAAAATAATTAGCTACAAAGTTTACACACAAATGCCTGTCACATTTTTTTTAATTGAATCACAGTGAGACACACAGGTAAAAAAATTGTTCACGATTGGGTTTCAATCACATAATGTCCACACCTGTCCCTTCACCAGTTTACATTTCCTGCCACTGATGACCCCAATTTCTCTCCGACCTCCCCCACCCCCTGACTGCCTCTATGACAGACACTTTCTCTCTCTGACTCTTTCTCTCTTTCCTTTTGGGTATTATGGGTTGCAATACAGATAGGACATCTGTGTATCCCTTTATTAACATTCAGTTCTTGTCCAGAGTAATCATTTCTAGGATTATTATCCAACTGGTCCCTTCTCAAGCCCTAACTGCTCTCCGCCCCACACACACTTGTGACAAGCTTTCAACCATTGACCATTCCTCCTGGTGCCTTGAATTTCAATTTGGCATCCACTGTGTGAGGTGGCAAGCTTTGAGTGGGTTCCCTTTTCCTGGCTAAATAGGGGTCATTGGAAGTGGACTTCTCAGGGGAAATGCGAGTTTGGCCAGAAATATCTGAATAGCGCTGGAGTCAACAGCAGGCACCCCGGAGTCTGGGCCTGCTCTTCTCTGTTGCCATCCTCACCCTCTGCTGGCCCACAATGTCACGCTGTGTTTTAGAAGTCTCCGAGGCCAGGAGATGGGAGAGCCAGCCTTATCTCACCTTGGTGGCCCCTCTAAATGTCTCAGCGGGGGATATCTGCTCCACTCAGCTCTCCACCCCAAAATGGTGTTTGGTGCCATTTATTCAGGTTAGTGACTGGGCATCCCCACACCAACTCCAGTGCCTCTGAGCATCCCCCAACCTGCAGAACCACCAGAAAAGGAATTTGTGCTCTCTGGGTTTGAGAAACACCCTTTCTTGGTCTTTTTTTTTTTTTTTTTTGCCTTTTTTGGGTCACACCCGGCAATGCTCAGGGGCTACTCCTGGCTCTGCACTCAGGAATTACTCCTGGCGGTGCTCGGGGGACCGTATGGGATGCCGGGATCGAACCCAGGCCGGCAGAGGCTGGCTGCATGCAAGGCAAAACGCCCCTCCTGCTGGGCTATCGCTCCAGCCCCTTTTCTTGGTCTTTTACTGGAGAACTCCCCAAACTTCTTCCTCCTAGCTCCTCCGTCTGAAGCCCCAACAGTCTAATTAGAGGAACTGTTGCACTTCTGGGAGCCAGCTGTGACCCCCTAAAGGCAAAAAACATTACCAGGGCCAGAGTGTTGCTCTGCTTTTATGACTGTGTCCAACCTCCGCCTTGCCAAGCTCTTCTCTGCTCATTTCAAAATCGTCTGCCTCAAGCCTTTGCCATGTTCCCTCCAGAGAAGACCATGGGGCAAGGCTGTGCAGATGGAAGCATATAGGTGTCTTCTTTGGAAATTGGAGTTTTTTTCTCTCACCTTCATTTATTTAGGTTTTACAGAGAAAAACCAGAAGCCCTTACGAAGTTTGGTGGGCAATGCTTCCCTACTTCTGCTTTTAATGGTTTTATCATTTAGCACCAGCTGGCAGACTGACTTCCCAGCTTCCTCTGTGCTCCCCTTCCCCCATTCTGTTTCTGTCCAATAGTCAGCCTTCCCTCCCCGTCCTGTTTGAGAGCATGCAGAGGGAAGCTAGGATGTGAGGACCCTATATGACAGTAAGAGTCACAGAGAGT
>JAJIBD010025477.1:0-137500 GCA_021461705.1 Cryptotis parvus | reverse complement strand
TTGTAGGTGGGCGGCCACGAGATCTTTTGACGTCCCATGGGATCCAATTGTAACAGCTCTAGTCCAACGGTCGTCTCCAGATCACATTATATGACCAGCCCATCTGATTTTTGATGTCCTGGTAGATGAGACAGTGTCCTTGATTTTAGAATAGCGATGGAGGTCAGAACTCCGGAATATAAAGGAGCATAATAAGGAAACAACAGTTGGCCAGTGGTAACAGATCCTGAGAGTCAAACTGAATTTCCCAAGGAGAAGAGGTTGGAGATAGGTTGGAAGGAACCTTGAGATGTTGGTGAACAGATGCTACACTCTGGTAGTGGGTTTGGTGTTGGAGTACTGTATGTCTGAAGCTTTATTATAAACGGTGTCTCAATATAAATTGAAGGGGAAAAGAGTAATCACACACAGATTTGATCTGATTTGATTCACTTGTTACAATTATTATACATTTTATTTACATTATCTTCAAATGTATTAATATGGAAACACAATACTGCGCATGCTATATGCACACCAAACATATGGAAAAAAACAGATTTTTGTGTTTAAAATTGGATATTAGTAAGTTTTTTGAACCAAAAGAGCATTTTGCAAAATGTAACCATATTACATTTTGTTCCATATAAAAGAGCTTAGTCAAAGTATGAAATGATTGTAGGAAAAACAGCAGAGACTATGTGACACACAACAAATGGTCAGCATTTAGTGAGCTTGAACTATATAGGGGTATGAAGGACATTTTCTCTCGAGACTTTGAGGATGTTTTAGGCTGGTCAAGCACGGAGATCAACAGCAGACAGTATAAAGAGAAAAGGCACATTTAACTACACAGGCAAGGACAATCACGTGGCTGTATACTGTATAGAGCACAAACTAGGACAGAGGTAATTTATCTTTTAGTTATTTAGTGGGATCACGGTCTGCACCAGGGTATCAAGGGGAGGGATGGAGCTCACAGGACAAGAGAAAGGTGATTCGTATTTGTTTTGCAAATACAGGTAGGTATCTCAGATGGGGAGGTCATTTACATAGCTAATCCAATTTTCATTCTTCTAGGTCAAGAAGACCTTGAAATAGGGTCTCCAAATAGCTTTTAAAAGCTACTTGGAAATAGCTTCTCCATATAGGGAGAGTCCAGAGCTTTTCCTTCCCCTTGACTTCAGTTCAAAATGCAGCATCCAGAGGGGGCCAGTCCTGAGAATCTTTGGGTGGCCTCTCCTGAGCTCCTTTCACTCAATTCGAGAAACTCAGAATTTTAGACTTCACAAGACAGCAATGTGGGGTGACAGACAGTCCCAGTAATAGCTGTGCTTCTTTTTTAAAAAACATAAATGGTGGCCTTTAAGGGGAGGAACCAGGAGCTAGTACTGTCGTCCTTCACACTGGTAGCTCTTGTGGGGTTTTCTGTGTCTCTAGGATTTCTTGGAGCAGGATTTAAACACCAGTTTACTCATCCTCCTCACCTTACTCATCCTTAGTTTGCAAGCTAGTGTGTGTGTGTGGGGGGGGGCAGAAATTGTAAATGAGAGGTGATAAATAACATGAGAGACATCTTAGAGGCAGGGACAGTGGTTTCTGAAGAGCTGCTTCTGTTATGGGATCTTTGGTGTTGCTCTTCTCTGTTTGGTGCTTGGCATCAGTATCATAAAAGAATCAGAAATAGCTTAGGGCTGGCTTTTAAGTTAAAGGTAGAATGCCTGTATTTTTTCTCTTCCTTTCCCTCCAAGGAAGAGAAAATATTGACATGAAAGTATGACTAAGGTGTTCAAAAAGAAAAAGTTAGTTCAGTATAAAATAGAGAGAAGAGAAAGGAAAGAAGAAAAGAAAGGAAGAAAGAAGAAGAAATAAAGAAGGAAGAAAGGAAGGGAGGAAGAAAGAAGGAAAGAATAAAGGAGGAAGGAAAAAAGAAAAAGAGAAAAGAGAAAAAAGGAGAGAAAAGAGAAATATAAAGAAGGAAGGACAAAAGGAAGGAAGAAGGAAGGAAGAAAAGAAGGAAAAGAAAGGGAGAGAAAAGAGGAGAGAGAAAGAAGAAAGAAAAAAAGAAAGCCTCAGGTCCGGAAATGACTGTGCCCTGCAGGAGGGCAGAGGAGCCAGGAAAGGTCTGGAATGGAGACGTGTGTCTGCTGGGCAGTGGGGGACAGAAAAACCAAACCCAAGGAGCCCTTGTTAGCTGCATTTCTTTATGATGAAATAGAAAACTGAGATGATTATTTTTTCTTGCCAATTTTAACACCTTTGTAGCTAAAGGATTAAATATCTTGTTGTGATTCTATTTCCTTCTAGGCTGATTCAGACCCCCAGAGACCACCAAGGCCAGAAGTAAAAGTCACCAGTCCAGAGGAAAATGATAACAATGAAGAAAACAAGGACAATGCTGCCGTAGCATAGAGGAATTTTTATCAGCAAGAAAATATATTGACTAGAAGAGAAGAATGAAGGGTCTAATACTTGAACACTAAGTGTATAGTTATTGCTAAACATAATGTGACAGTATGGGTGAAAGCTACCTGCTGAATTTTGAAACTGTAGGCCGTTTGGAAAGACTAGATGACTAAGGGATAATGACTTCTTTTCATGGGGGTGGTTTAAAAAGTCATTTAGGAAAATTAAGTAGAAGGATAAAGGGGGATTTGCTCTGAAGACATTTGTGTCTGCAAAGATGAAAAAGAATAAGGCTCATTCCTATTATAGACTTTCTTATACATTTAGAGACTATTATATAACATTTATTATAAAGCACTTAACCTAAGAAAGCATAGTTATAGGATGATAGAAAAGCATGTACTATTTTTCTAAAAGCAATAAAATCTTGAAGAAACAAACTGTGTCTTAGCTTTGGAGATAACTTGGAGATGGCAATAGAATGAAATGTTTCCACGACTTGGCATTTCTTTCTTCCTTTTGAGCCAAAATTCATCTAAATATTTAGAAAGATAGTGTAAGATATTTATTTTGGAAGGAGAAAGTATATTCATTGTATTAGTGATTAATATTGTTATACCTTGCCCTTAAAGGCTTTAGCTTCTAATCCTTCATCTTTAAAGACACTCACTCAGGAAGGAATAATAAACATCTAATTATGTTACTAAGCCTGATTTGGGGGGGGCTTTGGAAATTTTGGTATTTTATGATTTTTCACTGATACAGACTTTATCAATATATTTTGTGTCTTATTGCTCATATAATTCTATTAGAAACACAATATTGGCTACTTCAAAGATTAAGTTTTTTTCTAAGACTTTTTAAAAAAAAAATACCAGTTTAATAGAACAAAAAATGTAAGCTGTCTGTAGAGTTTGCAATATCCTAACTTTGCTGCTTTTTGCTTTATTTCTGTTAGGATTTCCTTTTCATAGTTTTAACCCACAGCCTTATCAGAAATATTTATTTTCATGGTTAGTTTTGTTTAGCCTTTCAAGCAGATTAATTTCTATCTAATTAGAAGCCATGCAATAAAAAGTATGGAAAAAGTTGAAAAGTTTTCATAATGAAACCAGTTTCTGATTGCAGTTTTGGGGGATGGTTGAATTAAGTATCCTTGATTGATATAGATAGATGGGGAAACTAATGTAGTCATTTTTCGATTCCTAAGAGATTAGTTCTTTCTTAAATATAGAAACTATATTTTTTCATATGAGAGTATATTTTTTGTTTAATATCTAGAAAGTATGTATTTGAAATTTAAACTTCTGATTGTTTTAATAAAATTATATACTCTAAATTTCAAAGAAATATTTCACCCCCTTCAGGACTTATACCCACACTTTTGGAATCAAAATAGTTATATAAAGCACTTGATAATTATACAGAAAGCAGATGTGTTTTCCTTTGCAGCTATTTTAATATTTTCCATAAGTGGAAAATATAAACAGACACTATAATGTTACAGTATTGTAAAGAAATAATGATATAAGATATAATTTTGTAGGATGAGTTGTCATCAGGTACTATATTTCTGGTATAAAATCTAGATTGGTTTTCTAATTAGTAAACTTGTTTTATTTGGGGCCACACCAGGCAATATTTAGTGGTTACCCCTGGCTCTGCCCTCAGGATTTACTCCTGGAGGTGCCTGGGGAACCATATGGGATGCTGGGAATTGAACCTCGGTAGGTTCTTCTACAAGGCAAGTGCCCTACCTGCTATACTATTTCTCCAGTCCTTATTTCTTTTTCAGTGAAGACAATTCAAAGCATTCTAGACCACAGGCAATAATTTCATGTCTCCAGGGAATTAGTTTACCTAGCTTTTAATGTTAAATTTCTATATATTATTATTAGATTAATTTAAAATAGCTCATATATGGAATTAAATGTAAGAAATTGTAACTAATTACCAACAACAATTCTTTTTCTTTTTTAATGAAAGGCATCTCTTCCTCATTTACTTTTTCAGTCAATAAAGATAATTCTCTCTTTGTTGTTCTTTTCCTCATAAAATTAAGTTTTAGGAACTTTTTAAAAAGTCATATAAGAGTATTTTTTCATGACAAAAACTTATAAGAGACACAAAGTTTGGTGTTTAAATACGTTTTCAGAAACCTTTCTTTGTACCAAAAATTTGAATAACGGAAAATAATTTTTCTCCTGTATGTGATTATTTTGACAAGATATTCTTATAACTTGAGGGGATAAACAACCACCAAACACTCAAAAAACACTTTACAAACGTATATTACCAAAACAAATAATATAAAAGATATGCCATTCAATCAAAGATAAAATTATTCCCAGAGTGAAATGGTGGCTTTGGAGATGACATTGACGTAAATCGTAGAGGTGAGTTCACCTCAAATGTAGATGTTTTCTGCATGGAAATGGGGCCCTCCATTGCAGAATAACTTCCCAATAAAGGAGATTCACCAATAGGTTTGGGAACCATTTATGTGAGTGAGCAGAAGAGAGACTGGCTAGACTCCAGGGATTGTTTTATAGGCAGAGGCATGAAGAAAAACTGCCTGGTGTAGCTTTTATGTGACAAGCACCAGAATGCTTTATGATGTTAGTTCTTTGGGATACTTTATACATAGATCTCATGGGTTTAATTTTGTGGAACTATTTTCTTAAGCGTAAATGGGCTCAGAGACACTTGCAAACAACAAATTCATTAGTTGACTTGGACAATTAGGAATTTGGCAGAGCAAATAAAGATTTTAACCAAAGTCATTTTCATGCAAAGGACATTTTAGCTATCTTTACTTATGTTAAATTAGCTATTGAGAATCCCTGAGTATTTAGTTAGCAAGCATTATATAACCATACAATAGCCTTTTTCTTTTTATCTTTCTCGATGACCACAGAATGAATTTTTATGAAGATTTAAAACCTTTTTTAAATCTACACACTTAATATTTATTTTTCATCTTGAGCATCGTGGTTTACCAACTGTTGTTAGAAAGATTTTATATCTGAATTAGTGCATACCACTCTCTCCACCTAGGTTTCAGCCACTTTCTACCATTGTCCCATTGTTCCTCACCCACCCCATGTCCTTGTGGGAAGTAGAGCAAATGATTTTTTAAAGGGGAGTGGGGAATATTCGAAAGTTAGATACATAGGAAGAGTATGAGAACTGCCACACCTCCAGGTTTGCTCTGAGACAGTGCAACTGTCTCGCTTGTGAGGCTTGGAGACAGTTATCTCTCACTAGTGGGTACCTTACTGATTGAGCCAGCGTTAATTCAGGTTACCTCTTGTAGTTTTCTAGCTCATAAATTGGCATCCTCAAAATTTTATTTAAATAATTCACCTTATACATAAAGGATAAAGATCATTCACCCAGGAAACACCCATGCTTGTAAAATTGGGGTGGCAGAGGAATCGGAAAGCGTCTTATCTCGTTACCTGTCTCTTCCAGAGAAGTAGCGCTATACTTCCATTTGGTTGTTCAGTAAGTAGCAAAGCAGAGTGGAGAAAATAAGTAAGAAACAGAAACATCACATCTGCACAGTTGCCAATCGGAACAGGAATAGGACCTATAGGTATGCAGATATTCATATCAAATACTTTTTCAGATGCACTCATACACTTTGTATCACTGAAAAGGCCTCCGTAAGCGTAGCATGTTTGATAGAATATGATTCTTCTGAGAAAAACAAGGCATAAAAACATGGGGAGAGGAAATGCTGAGGAAGTAATATATATCATGGTGCTTGAAAACTTGGCTTCTGAGGTTTTTAAGAGACAAGATTATTCTTAACATAATAAAGCTGCCAGCATTTTAATGAAAAATTTACTACAAATAGGGTAAATATAATTGATAAAGCATATAGACAATATGTAGTTAATTGAATGTATATTACAAAACCATCTATACATACATACATATGAAATATTGTTTCCTTGTAATAACTACATCTGCTCTTTGTTGTCGGCCTAAGTACCATATACTGTAGGTGCAGAATAATTCATACCAATAAAAGCTCTGTCAAAAGGTTACTACTACTAGTGAATGTGTATGCAATAATTTATGTGAATATATAGAGAATTCCTTTGGACACCAAGTGGCCAGGTTCACTACAGATATAATAAAAAAGACTTACTTATTAGTCCACTAGGCTATTTAGCATTTAGGTTTAGTACAGAAGTTTTTTAGGCTGTTTTGTGTGTGTGAACACATTATTCTCCTGGAATGCAGACACTACTTAACTTTCTGTTTCAAATTTGTTTATAAGGCAATGAACACTTAGAGTTCTCTGTTTTTATATATTACTTTAAAATTTGGGGGTGGTGGAGTCTTTTGGGATGCACTGTAAGGTGCTCAGGGTTTACTCTAGGCTCTGTGCTCAGGAGTGCTTGGCTGAGCTCAGGGGACAAAATATAGTGTTGGGGACAGACCTGGGGTAAGTTGCATGCAGTGCAAGTGCCTTACCCCCACGTATCTCCCCAGTCAATAAAGCTATTGCAAATATTACCAGAATTTTGGTTTCAGAAGATATCCTTGTGTGTAAAGAAATTTTTATCAATGTTCTTACCATATGACATTTGTGTTATTTTTATACTGTGAAATCTAAGTGACTTATATGGAAAATGAAAGTGTGACCCAACATATTTATGTGAAAGAAAAGTATTCTTTTTGAAGAATATTTTTAAAAGACTATCTAACATCCCATCAGATAAAGGGGGATAGGAAAATTAAAAAAAAACTAGGTAAACATAAGGCATTTATAAAATTAAGAGGCAACTAATGGAACTCTATTGACTTAAGCCAATGATGATTTAGCTTTCATCTATTCATGGGATCAAATTAATTCTATCTAATTTTATTAGTTTAAACTCAGTGAATATTTGAGTTGTTGTCACAAATGTAATGGCATGTTGGAAGTGGGAATGATTGTAGTTACAAGTTTGGAGAATAACATTCCTTTTTTTTAACTTAACTTTTTTCTTGTGCTTTAAAGGATTCAAATGTATATGGTATGGTAATGGTGGTGGTTGATGCTGTAAGTAAAGATTTAGTTGAGCACATTAGTTTTATATGAGTTTTGTTTGTATCTTCTCTTTATAAGGAAGAATATCTAGGTTTTGATCAAATTATGAACATTTCGATTTTTACTTTTGTGTCAGGGCTCATTCTAAAATATTAAGGTTACTGTAATTTTTGAGTAAATAGATATATGTTTTATATCATCAAATATTTGGATCATTTATTATCTATGATGCTGTATTGCTAATATTTCATGTATGAATGCTTTCTATTTTTCCCAAACCCAGTTGAAACTGTTTCATTAAACTAAGCAGAAACTCAGCATATTAAAAATAATTCTGTAAAAACAGGGTGTTTTTTAAGCTCCTTATAAGTGTTCAATTGTTAAGACTTTGGGGTACATATTTAAAATCATTGTTTTCATCATCATTTTATAAAATGGTGCTGAATAACACAGGCCTGGAATTTTTAGTATGACAAATAAAGGTGGCTTAAAAACAGAGACTATATTATACACATCAGAAATTTGTGTAGCTGTTACTGAGTAATAAGTTAGTTTTACAAAGATGCTGGTGAAAATCCTGCTGTAGCCACAGCTTTCCTTTAACTAATTGAAGCAGTTTCATTTTTTTTCTCCCTCCTTGCTTGAAAAAGAAAAGCAATGAAATACAAGAAAGTTTGTCTCTTTGTTAATTATAAAATAAATCTTACTAGGGAACCATCACTTGTATCACTTGTCTTCCCATTGTTCATTGATTTGCTTGAGCAGGCACCAGTAATGTCTCCATTCGTTGGGAATGAGATCCATTGTTGTTACTGTTTTTGGCATATTGAATACCCCACGGGTAGCTTGCCAGGCTCTGCCATGGCTCTGGGTTCATCCCAGGGGACCCAGTCTTTTTCTATGTCAGACCATCAACCATCCAGGGGCCCATGGGGCAGAGCCCTGGGTGTAGACAAGCCTGTCTCCTGTCTGTCACCACTGGATGCAGCTTGGCACCGCAGCCACACCTGCAACACCTCGAGGGGCAATGGGGTACCATAACCGAGAAGAATGCATGTATACAAGTCCTTGTGATTTCTAAGTGTGAACAAAACAAACCCAAGCAACTTAGGTGGCTTCTGGATTGCTACAGTCACATCTCTTTAGACTATGTGGCTGATTCTTACCAGAAATTCCCTAGTCACAATAACTGCAGTTTCTTCAAGGTATTTTAACTAGTTAGTGTGCATTGGTTATACAATTCTTAGTTACGAAAAAAATTACTTAGTTTCCTGAAGGTTTTCAAGTCTTTGTTCTCCACAAAATGAAAACTAAATCTATTAAATCATTGCTAAGGTCTCCCAAATGCCCTCACAAATTATTCTCTTGTATGGACCAATGTGCAGGGATGAACCAGGCTTCTTTCTAAATTGAACACACTAAATTTTTTAAAATACAACTGATTTCACAATATGAAAATACATTTTTAAAATGATTAAAATATGACTGAACGAATTTTAAAGTACAAAAATACGCATAATACTACTACCCTTGGTTTCACTGTAGGCCGCAAACAAGGCAAACGCTCTTCCTGTTGTGCTATAGCTCTGGCCCCTAAGTTGTTTATGATTGGGTGTAAGTCATGTGATATTCCGACATCTATGCCCACCCCTTCACTAGTGTACATTTCCTACCACCAATATCCCCAGTTTTCTTCCCTCTGCTCTCCCCTCCCCACGCCTCTATGGCAGACATGTTTCCTCTGTGTCTCTGCAGATAATTGTCATGATTCTCCCTTGATTCTGGTCACTAATTTATTGATACTCTTTTCTTTGAAAAAAATTTTGGTTGTATTATTGGTCTACGACAATCTTCTATTAAGCTTTCTACTTTTTTTTAACATTAAACCTGGTAATGCTTAGGGATTACTCTTGACTCTGTGCTTAGGAGTTACTCCTGGCGGTGCTGGGGGGACCATATGGGATGCCGGGATGGAACCTGGGTTGGCCACATGCAAGGTGAATGCCCTACTCACTTGACTATCTTTCAGGTCCCAGAGCTTCCTACTTTGATGTGTTTATTTATGTATACTGAACCCCAAGGTTCTACAGCCCTTCACTATTAAATTGACGATCTCTACTCAATCTTTTCCCGTTCCCTTATATTTTACCTTACTCTCTAATAACCACTATTTCTTTCACAACCTGAATTTTTTTTTAGTGTATCTCATTTATTTATTTGGTCTCTGTCCTTATTTTTCACATATGAGTGTTATTATTAGTTATTTGTCTTTCTGAATTCTATCGCTTACTATAATTCCATCAAGGTCAATTCCATCTCTCATTTTTGCAAATGGCAGGATATAATTTAAAAAAAGTAACTGAATACGGGGCTGGAGCGATAGTATAGAAGGCAGAGTGCTTCACTTACATTTAGCCGAACCTGGGTTTAATCCCCAGTACCACATAAACTCTCGTAATCTATGCCCGGACTGATTCCTGAGCACAGAGCCAGAAGCAAACCCTGCACACAACTGGGTGTGGTCCAAATACCACAATCAAATCATGAAACTTAAATAGCTTAGTAGTAGTCTAGAGTATATCTACCCTATCAGTTTTTTATGCACTCATCTGTCAGTGACCATTTAGGTGGCAAAGTAGTCGAGCCTTGAAGCCTTAGCACGTTTCAACTCTTTGCTCTTTCATTTGTGATCCCAGTGCCACAACAAAGTGAACTGAACTTAGTGTGTGCAAGGAACACACCAATTTGATGTGGGATGTGTAATTATCACAGCCAAGTAGGCAAGGTCTTCAGCCAGGTGTGTGAGAAGCCCAGCCATCAAAACAAAAGAGAAGGGGGTGAGTAACTAAAAAGCTTAAAAAACCTGGCAAGGTTGTGGGGAAAGGGGAACAGATGTGTGTTTTTGCTAGTATCGACAATTGGTGTCGCTATTATGGAAAACAGCATGGCAGTTCCTCAAAAAAAAATCAAATTACCATCAATCCCACTTTTGGATAAAACTCCAAAGAAAATGCACTTAGCATCTTAAAGAGATATTTGCAAGTTAATTGCAGCATTATGTGCATTAGCCAAAACATGGAACAGTTAAGTGATCACAAGGATATAGAAATAAAGGAAGGGTGATACATACCTTTATTTCTAAGTAATTCATTTTATATAATATATATACCTACATATATTATATAATGTATAATATAATATATAATTATATATAATATATAATATAAAATATATATGCTATATAATATGTAGTATATCATACATAATGTTATATATGATATATATATATTATTATGTATTATATATTATGTATTATATAGAATATCATATATAATATATTATATATCATATGTGATATGTAATATAAAACATATAAGATTATATATCATGCATTATATACTATAATAATATAGTATATAATATATACACACATATATAAGTTATATATAATGAATTATTCAGCCCGGAGAGAGAAAACCATCTATCTGTCACAACACGGGTGTACCCAGAAGTATAGACTACAATTATGGCAATTGTACTGTATAATTTCATTTACGCGTTGAGATGTCAAAAAGCTGAACTCACAGGAGCAGAGTAGAATGATTGCTGGGCCAGAGGACAGGAGATATGGGGAATTGATGGGCAAAAGGCACAGCTTTCAGTTACAAGAGGAATAAATTCTGGAGAGTTCACATATAACAAACTGTTGTAATCAAACTACCACAGCCTTAAAGTTTCTAAGGCTGTGGCTCTGAAGTTCTCACTGCATACTCAAAGAAGAAAATTATGTGAGGTGTTAACTGTGAATAACGGGATGTCAAGTGATCAAGTGATAACTGTGATAATTAACTTGATTGTGATAATCACTTCACAATGTACATTCGTATCACATTGCACATTTCAAACATGTACAGTTTTCGTTTAGTAATTAAGCTTCACTAAAGCTACCAACATGGTCGACTTATTTCTAGAAGTTATTCTTTCAAATTTGTTCGTCAAATTTGTAGTCTTATTCTTTCTCCCGAGTGTGTGTGAAACTTGAAACATTGTGATTACAAAACTGTTCACCATAAAATTGTTTCAATGCTCTAACACCATGCCCTTCCCTCTCCCAATGACTCCAGTTTCCCTCGTCAGGCTCCTTAGTTTGCACAGAATAATTTACTTTCCATTGCTTGTTACAGCATTAAATCTCATAATGGAATTGCTAAAGTCATTGTCTGAGGATTTACTGAGTTATTAAGAGCTAGATGAGCCATCTGTGTTACTGTTTCACTAGAACTTAGTGGGCTTCTATGCAACTTTCCCATCTAACTTAAAGTGAAGTTTGAAGATGTCGCAGGTTGCGTAACTAGCCAGGAGCTTTGGAGCTGAGACTGGAGAAGGCCTGTGGGAGGGCGTGAGGGGTGGAGCACTGGGCCTTTGGCATTCGGAGAAGGCTCCAGAGATCTGCGCAGGGCCTAGGTGGAATAATTGAGCTGCCGTCTCTCTCAGGGGTCAGTCGTGAGGCTGGGCTGGAATTATTCTTTTTCTTTGCGGGGCCACACCCATTAGTGCTCAGGGGTTACTCCTGGCTCTTCACTCAGGAATTACTCCTGACGGTTCTTGGGCTACCATATGGGATGCTGGAGATTGAGCCAGGGTGGGCCGCCTGCAAGGCAAGCAACTCTCGCCAGCCCTGAAGCTCAGCCGTTTCTCTGGCAGTGGTGGGAGCTGAATGTGCGTGTGTGGGTGAGCGCTGGGGCCTTGGCAGGGTGCAGAGGCGTCTGCCTGCATCCAGTGAAGGTTCCAGAGGTTTGGGCCAGGCCGGCTTCAGACTAATACACAGTAACTCTACTGCCAGCGTCCCCGAGATGCAGTTCTTGTTCTTTTCTTCTTGTTCTTTTACTATATTTTTAAATACTTTCTAATTTCAATAATTTTGAACGTGTTTAAACTCAAGTATTTAATTATATATTTCATTATAAATACACAGTATTTTCAAAGGTAATAGAATAATAACTAGTCTGTTTCCTTGGGTGACGGTTTCGCCATTTGCTGTATTTGCTGACTTGACCTCAGGTGGATACTTTCTGTGTATGGGTTGCACGTTATTATTGCTCATCTTGGATTCTGTGTTTTGCCTGAAATAATTATACTCTGGCTGGTGGGAATATCTCTGGACTGACTGTTTTTCTTTTGCTACTAGGTGAAAGGTTTCATGCTGCTTTTACATTGTTTTGACATAAGAATCCCATTTTACTGGAATAGTATAATTCTGAGGACCCACAATTGTTGCAAAATTGGGCTTGGCAATCTGACATTACCTAAGTGTATTTATTTAAAAATTAACATAATTTCAGTAGTTTTAATAATCCATAAAATTGTTAATGGGCTTTTTGTCTTTATTTTTTTTAAAGACATGGTAGAGTCATTCCAGCCAGAAGTTCAATACGTCTGTGGCAACTGAACTAGTCCACAGATAGTTAAGTGCTATGTAAACTATGCAAAGTAGAGAAAAGTTACGGGAAGATAATGACCCAACAGGGTCAAAAGTCATCACTCATTCATCCTTTAGTCAACCTCTCTCCCCTTCTATTTTTCCATAGGGATGTCATAATCTGAGGTATCTGTATTGATGCATGAAAATCACCTTTGGTGCACTTACCTATGATTGATTTTGGTTTTCTATGATGTTTAGTAGTACAAAAAAATATTTTCAAGTAAGGTATACATGCATAAATACATGACAATTTGTGTCTTTCCACTCATATTTCCATGCAATCTGAGAACTGAGGTGCCAAGGTGAAGAAAGGGTGAAGGGGCTTTGAACGGTGGTGGCAGGTTGTCGGCTCGGGTGGTGGGGATGGTGAAGTAGCATTGTAAGCATAACATTAATCACTTCACTTGTATCACTTGTCTTCCTGTTGATCACTGATTTGCTCGAGTGGGCATCAGTAACATCTCTATACATCCTATCACATGCTAGTAGAGCCCAAGAGCATCTGCTCACTCCAGGAACATAAGGAGCCTCAAACCATTCGATCAGGTCATGGGAATGAAGTCTACAATTGTTACTGGTATTTGGCATATCAAATACGACACGGGTAGCTTGCCAGGCTCTGCCATGCGGGTGGGATACTCTTGTAGTCACCTCTAATCTCGTGCATTTATTGATGAACTGGGCTTGTGATCAGATCTTCTGCTGGGTATAGTTCTGACGAGAGGGGAGTCTGGATGTGGAAAATGGCGGCCCTCATGCTCTGGGGGTTCCTCTGGCTTCTTGAGAGGCTCTGCTGGGGTGGCAGGCCAGGGCTAGAACCTGCCATCCCTCCCGGTCGCCTTGTGATCAGCTGGGCATAGGGAGAGCCGGTAGCAGCTCTGCCCCATGTATGTGAGTCTCTGGATCAGCATACCTGGGCTGGGCTTGAAAAAGACTGCTGCAGGGGGTCTCAATGAGCCAGGCTGGGATCAGCTCTTCTGCTGGGTGGAGCTCATAAAATTAATGCTACTGTAAATCATGATGTCACAAAAATAAATTATTTAAGAAAGATTTATGAGCTGGGTAGAGCCTTCACTGTATCACTGTCTTCCCGTTGTTCATCAATTTGCTCAGCGGGCACCAATAACATCTCCATACGTCCTGTTGCAAGCAAGGGTAGCTCAAGGGCATCTGCTTGCTCCAGTGACAGGAGGAGCCTCAAACCATATTTCAGGTCATGGAATTGAGGTCCATAATTGTTACTAGTTTTTGGCATAACATATAAAACATGGGTAGCTTACCAGGCTTTGCCGTGGGGTAGAGCCTTAGTTTCTTTTATTTCTCCTTTTCTCACTCTCAAGAAGCCAGAGTAGATAACTTGCTACCTCTCAGGTACTTTAAGTTTATATTTTCAAATTCCCCATTCATAAATGATGGTTGTCTGAGGATGTCTTGTTTTGTTTTGTTTAGTCTGAAAAATATCACAGCATAGGTTGTCAGGCTCCCTTTTTTCTCTTGAAAGGTCTGTCTTTGGCATCTTTTCTTGCTAGTGAACCTTCAAAAAAAAAGGATAGAAAAATACTACAGACTGGGTGGCTTATGGACAATCGGAACTGATTTCCCACAGTTCTGGGAGCCAGGTGTCTAGGATCATGGTAGCAGACTGGTTAGGTTCTGGAGAAGGCTGTTCCTACTGCACTGTCAGTGTCTCACATCATGGAAGGATTGCTCAGTGAGGCCCCTCTAAGGAGGGCACTAGTCTTGTCACAAGGGCCCTGTGCCTGAGACCAGCTACAGAAGGTCCTACCTCCTAATGTCATCAACTTGGGTGCTTAGGTGTTCAGTCATGAACATTCATACTGTAGTATGAATAAGAAGAATGTTAAATGTTAAGAAGAATGTTAAATGTTCCTTTTCGCCTCCGTATCTTGCATAGCCAGAGATGCTGGCTCCTTTTTGATATGTTTGGCAATTTTCAGGAGCCTACATCATAGGGTTTCTACACAAATCTGATACTTGTTTGATTTTGGGCCATACCTTGTGATGCTCAGAGGTTACTCCTGGCTCTGTGCATAGGGATCACTCATGGCAGTGCTGGGGGACTATATTGGATGCTGGGGATCGAACTCAGGTTGGCCGTGGTGCAAGGCAGTTGCCTTACCAGCTATACTAGATCTTTGGTCCCAGAGCTGATATCTTTTGAGTTGACAATGACAGTGCTTGAATCTTACTTTTCCAGTTCACTTTAGCTGGTTGATTTAATTGCTCAAGTTTTTGCATGATAGAAAAACAATTTTTCACAGAAATTCAGGGTATTGCCAGAGGGGGTGGAGAATGGTGGGCTGTCGGGGCGCTTCGCCGGGTCCCCGACAGTGCCGGGAAGCGAGTTCCCTTCTACCTCCGAAGCTGGCGAGGAATGGATGAAAACTCAGGAATCCGATGCAGTTTTAAAAGGCTTTACTTATCACAGGTTCAGGCATACAAATCAGCAAAAGGAAAACCCGATGCTTAGGATTCCAGGCTAGAACCCCAGCCACGTGTAGGCCAAGATGGCGACCACCACGTGTAAAAACTTCCAAGCAGGGCGAACGCTCACAGCGAGCAAGCGCCCCCCAAAGAAGTGTGCGAGTGAAAACCGGCTAGTTTATACCCCTGCAACTCAGACCTTCCTCCCATTGTTATGGAAAGCAGGGAGGGTCCAATGCCCTTAGGTAATCCCTCCCTGCATCTCACCTAGGGCCTTTACTGTGCTAATGTTTTGAGCCGGATGCAGCGGCCCTTAAAGGAGTCCTGCAACAGTGGGCTACATAATCGTTCAGGTGTCTGGCTTACAAGACAACACATTCATGTCTGTTGTCCCCCAGATTTCGCAGAGTATTGACATCCAGCCAGTACATGGCAAAAAGACAGCTCTTTGGGTGCCTTGGTTTTCTTTATTATTTGGTAAAGGCAGTACCAAATGGGATGGCCTTGGAAATTAGGTGCTCAGGGCCACACCCAGAGGTACTGGAGATGGGGGCTATTCAGTTCTAGGATCAAACTCAGGATCTCATACATGCCAGACATGTACCTCTCTCTGGCCCTGTGTGGGTACTTTTTAAAAGGCCAGGTCTGGGGCAGGAATATATTAGTTTTCCTCATATACTATGGGTCAGACTCAGTGTAGCTAGAGGGAAAAAGGGTTGGGAAATGGTGAGCCTAGATTGGCTAAAATTTCTCAAATTTACTTCCACACCCAAAAAGGATTGATATCTTTGGAGATTCAGTGAGATTTCTATCTTCCAAAACTGATATCAGTTGTGTATCAGCAAGACCAATGATTTCCTGTATTTTTTTTCTGTATTTAAGTGAGTGACACATGGCACTATATGTACTATCACTTCTCTCGTATCACTTGTCTTCCCATTGTTCATTGATTTGCTTGAGCATGCACCAGTAGTGTCTCCATTAGTTGGGAATGAGGTCCATTACTGTTACTGTTCTTGGCATATTGAATACACCACGGTTAGCTTGCCAGGCTCTGCTGTGGTTCTAGGTCCACCCCAGGGGACCCAGTCTTTTTCTATGTCAGACGGTCAACATCCAGGGCCCACAGGGCAAAGCCCTGGGTGTGGACAAGCCTGTCTCCTGTCTGCCACCTGCCAACACTGCTGGGCACCGCAGCCACACCTGCAATACCTCGAGGACAGGACTATATGTAGTACTATGTTATTGTGTATAGTAACTATGTTACAAAAATGTGCTAAGGGAATAAGAAGTATAAAGATGAAGACATTCATAGAGAGAGGAATAGTTTCTGTTTAAGAAACCCAGAGAATTTGTAGAGATGGCATTTTAACTAAACTGTGATGAGTGGGATTTCTACGTGTAAGTCCAGGGCCAACCTCTGTTTAAGGTCCCTCAAGTAATACAGATGGTTTGAATAAGAGTGAGTGTGAGGAACCTTCTACAAGGTGACTTGCGAGGCCTTCATACACCCGGTTTACCTAGCTTCGTCCCCCTTCTATGCTCCCTTCCTCTTATTCTCTTGGGTTTCACTACCCAAGGCCGTCTTGAGCTCCAGAGCTGAAGTAGATTGACCAGCACCAGGCAAACCTGATTTATGTCTGGGCTTTTCAACCTATATCTCATGACAAGCACATTTTCCAACTGCTTTGAACCTTGGTCTTTCACTTTGGCAAAGGAGAATGATGAGTAGCTACTTTCTTCACCTCAGAGGGCTTGTAGGGAGAGCACGTGGACAGAATTCAGCACAGAATAAGCACCCTGCAGCTGTTCAATATTAAGATTATTAGCTTTCTGACTTGGTTTTTGGCATCTTCTTCCAAAATGCCTGCCAGTTTTTTCCTGGCTTCTATTTCTTTACTGTCCCACTTTTGAGCCAGAATTAATTCTTGGTGCTTTTACATTATTGATGAAATTACTCCCCAAAGCTCCCGATTTTGGTCTTGCTATCTTGCCATTACCAGGGCCCTAAGAGGTTCATTGCTTCTGTTACTAATTTCCAGGAGATCGTCTACAAAGTAGTGGCTATGGTGTGAATGATGGTGTGTCAGTCTGTGTGTGCCTGAAAGTAGATTGATATTAACGGTAATTTCGGGAGCTTTGCAGCATTTAACATATATATGTGAACTGTGGGAGATTTTGTTTTTATATCTGTCTTCAAACCTTGATTATTATTGATTTCAACCCATGGTGCACCACAAATGGATAGCCATAGGTGATATGAATGATATAGTGGGAAGTTTCTATAGTGTAAATGTGGTCATCTCTGAAGTTTTCAAAGGAATAGGCTTTCTGTGAAATAATGGTGGGTGAGAAAATTTTTGTCTGGGGCATACATTAGTGGGAGGTTTTAAACATTATCCCCCTTATCATTAATAACATATTTATTTAGCTCCCTGCATGAAACAAACTGCCTTAAGGCTCTGAATTCCAGACTTACTGTTTGTGTGCAACAAAGTTAGCCCATAACAAAAATGAACTCCCAGAGAGCACATTCCATCCACCTCCACCATCACTTTCTCTGTTTTCTGAACCTCTGAGAGGAAATTTCGAGTTGGTAGAGCCAAGAAAAGCATGATAATGAATTGGGTTCTTGAGGTCAGTGAACTCAACCTTGTTATTTCTAGGAATGAGAGACTTCTCACACTACTGACATTATGTTGAGCTCTATGTGTTATCCATTCTCCAAAGAAAATTTCCTAGGAAGTGTCTGGTTACTTGCTGCGGAAATTGTTTTCTTCTCTTTTGGCTGCAGATCATCGTCCTCAAACTAATTTCCTGTTTAGTGTTCGATATTTGGAAGCAGGAAATTGTTATAATAAATAAGGAATCTGAGATGATGGGAATAGGCTCAGAAATTTGGCTGCTAGGAAAATCATTTTGCCTGCTTTAACTTATTAAAAACACAGACCTTGTTTGGGGTCTCCCCTACCTCCTGTCTTATTCACATCAATAGCTATTGCCAAAAGAACTTCATGAAATTTGATCTCTTTGGTGCTGAGTCTGTGACTATGCCTACACCCACTTGGATCTAGTAATAAACATAAAGAACTGAGAGAAAAAAATTAGTCCATCAATGCCACACTTACCTGTTGATAAACACTTCTAAGTATGCTAGCTGGTTTTAGAAACATTAATAGAACATTAATAGAAAAGTCATGTGATATGCTATTAATGCTTCCAAATAATGTGGGGCATGAAGTAAATAATTTTTCTCAAAGTCACACATCTAGTATATAGAAGTATCTGGATTCATTCCTTCATTATAAATAATGTAAGAGGTTACATTATTAGCTCCTTTATTCTGATGTTTTGAATTTAACCAGAAAACACTAGAAAGAACAAAACTCAATTGGATGTTACCTGAAGAGATGACAGAAGTAGAGAAATCCATAAATTGGGGGAAGGGGACAAGAGTGGTGAAGGAAATAAGAAGTTCAAAAATATATTAAAGTTTCATTGACACGATCATAATACTGATAATGTTCATGTTTTGATGTGCAAAATTACTTACTCCCCATGACCAAAATGCCCAATAGCTTTTACAAATATCCTTACATTACTTCTAGTCCACCTCTCAAACCCCTCTGCAACAGACACATAATTCCATGGTATCTGAATTTTGTAATTGAGGGCCAAGGGCTTGTCATTGTTCCATACTGTTTCTTTTTGTTCTCTGTATACTACACATAAGTGACATCATCCAGTGTTTGTCGCTCTTACTTGATACCTTCTTTTTTTTTTTTTTTCACCGTGGAAGTGCATTTATTGGCAGTAGGGCTGAACGTACAAAAACTGAGCTGGACAGGGCAGGCGGTCGGTACAGGGCGGGAGGGGCAGACTCAGAAGAAGTCTACGTCATCTGGAGCGTCCAGATCACCGTATTCCACAATGGCCCGTGGGTCCCCACGAACCATCCTGTTCCGAGGCTTGCCAGGGTAGCCGCCCAGGCCTCGGAAGGCGTCATAGTTGCCTCGGCCAGCACCGTAGGGGCCGTGGGGGGTATGGAGGCCCTCCTGAGGGGACTGCCGGGCGGACAGCACCAGCTCCATAGCCCAAGATGGGGGGGCCGGGTTGGCCATAAGGCATGAGGCCCTGGGGAGTCTGGTGAGGGTAGGGGAGTCCCGGGGTCAAGCCTGGGGGGAGTATCTGGGCGGGCCCAGGAGGCTGGGCGGGCTTCATCTCCGGCAGGGCGGTGCGCTTGGCATCGGTGAGGAAGTTGTTGAAGAAGGCGACCTCCTTCTTCACCTCCTCGATCTTCTCCGCGTGCTTGTTGAAGATGTGCTTGCGCACGAACTTGGGGCCCTTGAATTTCTTGCCACTGAGTGGGCAGAGCCACTTGTCCTTGCCCAGCTCCTGGGTGTTGGAGGTGACGAACTTCTCCACTTCCTGCTCGGGGTCTTTGCGTCCCATCTTCTGGGCCTCCTCCTCAGACAGGGACTCCCGCACGCTCAGCAGGGGCGCCAGCTTCTCCTCAAACGTCTTCTGCCACTCGAGCACTTCCCCGTGACTGATGCGGTTGGGGGCACAGGCCCACGCACGTGGATGATGCCGCAGCGGTTGGGCATCTCATCCTCGTTGGGGTACTCGCATGTGTTGTAGTAGTCCAGGGAGTGGACGATGCGCAGATACAGGAGGAGTTTGTCCAATACCTTGACCAGCTTCTCGTCCCGCCTCCACGTTGATCTCAGCAGGGTTGCCTTCCTTGGGAGGCTCCTCAGGAGGCGCACCCCCACTGCTGCCCAGCAGCTCCTCCCTCCTCGGTGCTCACCTCCTCGATCAAGTAATCAGTGATGTTCTTCAGGATGGGGTTCTGTGATGGCAGGCTCGCAGGTAGAGGTGGCGAGCCGGGCTCCCGCTGCCCAGAGCTGGGTCCTATCGTCCAGCGTGTGGACGAGCTTAGCCGCCAGCTTGATGTCGTTGCGCACGATCTGTTTGTGCTGGGTGATCCCGCTGATGTTCCGACGCGGCGTGTCAGGTCCCTGTTCACCCCCCGGGCTCAGCTCACACTCCCGGAGTCGAATGTTCTGCAAATTCCAACAAATCTCCTTGATGTTCACACTGCGGTCAAAGGTCACCCAGCCACGCCAGAAAAACCTCCTCTCTGGCTGAGGCTCTGACAGCGCCACCCGCATGAAGCCTGGGTATCTCTTGCAGAGAGAGATGATCTCGGCGCTGGGAGATGTTGGGGGGCAAAGTTGCGCATGAAGAGCGAGCAGGTCCTGTGCAGCGGCCTGGGCTTACACTCCAGCCCAGTCCCCTCCTTGGCCTTCTCCCGTTCTTCCTCCTTGGGCTTCTCCTTTTCCTTTGATGCTTCCTCTGACTCCTCCTTCTCCTCCTCCGCCTGGCCACTCTCGGAGCCGGACTCAGACTCGGACACGCTGCCCTCATCAAAGCTGTCATCACCGCTGTGCTTTCGGTTTCTCTTGCTCTTTTTGGCCTCCTTCTCCAAGTCTTCTTTCTTCTCTACCTTGTCCCCTTCACCCTCTGATTTCTTGTTCTTGTCTTCGCTGGAACTGTCATTCTCAGCCTGTTTGCCCTCTTCCTTCTTGTCGCCCTTATCACTGGCCTTGCGCTCCGCATCCCCCAGGCCTGGGCCAGTCCGACTGTCCTTCTTGCTGGCATCCCCTGGCTTTCCTGCCTGCTCCTCTTCCTCCTCCTGCTCCAGGATGCGCAGGTCGCTTTCTGTGCCTCCTTCCATCTTGATGACAGCAGCGTCCAGCATCTTGACGATGGCGTCAGCTTTGTCAATGTCCAGGAGGAGAATTATCGAACCAGCCTGTCTCCATGAGGGACAGGAAGACCCTCAGGCGGTTCTGCAGGCCCCCCGGGCCTCCTGCTTTCTCTTCCCCACCTCATCAGGGTGGTACTTAGACCGAAACCACTCCTCGTCCTTGTGGGCCAGGAAGAAGTCCTGCATCTGCTGCCGCCAGAAGTCCAGCTTATAGTCATTATAGCGCTTCACTGCCTCCCGTCTCGTCCACCGAGTCATCCAGGGAGAGGAGAAACTCCTTGAAGCTCTTCATCACGGGTGGGGGCACACCTAGGTCAATCTCAGCGATGCTGCCCAGCCTGGCCTGAATGGGCAGGACGTGATGCTGCATGATGTGGACGCCCGGGTGGCCCCAGGGCTGAGGAGGGGCCGTCAGTGGGGCCCCCCACCCCCCAGCATAGGGCATCTCATAGCCACTGTGGTACGGGTCAGAACTGTGCTCATCCCAGTCTCGTCTCATGCGCTTCTGCGGGGGCTAAGCTCGTGACGCCGAGGCGAGAAGCGCCACGGCGGGTGCGGTCATAGTCCCGGTACTCGCCACGGCTGCGGCGCCACGCCCACGGTCCCACTCGGTCGCTCCAGTCGCCCCCTCGACGCCTCTCGTCCCGCCTCCCGGGACCGGTCGTAGTCGCTGCTCTCCTGCCGAACTTGTCCCCTGCGCCGCCGGTCGCATTTCGCCGCCGCTGTCCCCCCATGGCGCTGCGTGCGGGGGTCTGCAGCCCGTGGGGGGGAGATCGGGTGCGGACAATGAGCGGCGGGGCGGGGGCCAGCCCCGCCTCCCGCCCCCTCTTACTTGATACATTCTAGTTCTATCCATGTTGTAGCAAATTGCAAGAGTAAACATTTAGAAAAATTTTTTAATTCTTTGGTTATTTTGGGGATGCACACAGTCATTTACTATGGGCTCTGTGCTCAAGGATCATTCCTGGTGGTGCTCAGGGGACATATATGGTGCCAGGGCTCAAACTGGGGTTGACTGCGTGAAAGGTAAGTAAGTGCCTTAACCCTTGTACATTCTCTCTAGTCCTTGATTTTATCTTTTATATGGCTGCATAGTATTCTATTGTATATATATTGTCAATTCTTTATCTTTTTATCTACAGTAGATATTTGGGTTGTTACCATACCCTGGCTATTGTACTTAGTACTGCAATGAATATATATGTGCACACACCTTTTTGAATTAAATTTTTTTTTTTTTACATTTAAGTCATGGTCCCAATGCAAGGAAACCAAGATTTATTACACACTGGGCAGTGAAGCAATTCTCTTTTGCTTTTTTCTTTCTTTTTTTTTTTTTTTTTTTTTTTGCTTTTTGGGTCACACCCGGCAATGCTCGGGGTTTCTTCTGGCTCTGCACTCAGGAATTACTCCTGGCGGTGCTCGGGGGACCATATGGGATGCCGAGGATCGAACCCAGGCCGGCACAGGCCGGCCGTGGTGGAAGGCAAATGCCCTACCTGCTGGGCTATGGCTCCAGCCCCTCTTTGCTTTCTTTGTCTACTTTGTCAATAGTAGCTATGCAATAATTAGGGGAAATTGTGATTTTTTTTCTTATTCTAACTTTCCAAAAACTGAATTAATGTTTTTGTGTTTGAGAGGTAGATGCCAAGACATAGAATTGCAGGATTATATAGGAGTTCTATTCTTTTCTGAGACTGAGCTAAACTAGGTAACGTTTCTACAGCAGTGAATGAGAACTCCTTTTTCAAAAACCACATCCCTGCCACACTAGTTGCTTTTAGTAATTTTGATAGCTGGTATAGAATGAGTACTTTAAAAGGTGAATTTAATGACTTAAAATGTTTTTAAAAAATTTTTTTATTGTAGTTTTGTAATTTACAATAGTGTTATTGGAGATTTTCCATGCACAATGTTGATTTTTAGTGACATATACCTAAAATGTAATTTCAACTCAAAATTTACTTCAAAAAGGCTCACAAGCATGCATACACAAAAAAGATAAAGGAGGGCATAGATTGATGCTGTAATAAATAAGCACATTTTTAGGTTGAAGTTAAGACCCTTGGGAGACTGTAGATGGAGAATTTTGCTCTCTTCAAAACAGGAGCAAAAATGACGCACCTTTGCAGCTTGCTGGGAAGGTGGACTGATCAGTTGGGAGAGTGGCTGGGATTCCACATGGAATGGAAAGATGGCTGGGCCAGACAGAGAGAAGTGAGTTAGCTTGAGATGGATGAGCTCAAACTGTGGGTCTGCAGGAAGCAAAGTCAGCAGAGCTCATCTCTCGGCTTGGGAGCCCATTACTTACCCTTCTTGACTGAATCTGATCTGTGTCGAAATAATATAAGGCATGGTAGCTGCCTGCCCCGGCCTCTCTGTGACACACCCACCACTGATTTCTGGTCACCAGCGGCAGGGAGTGTTTAAATCAACCACGAAAGGTTTTATCTTCCTTTTGGAGCCGCATGATATAATGATGCAAAATGCCAGGCCAGGGAGTCAATAAAGTCAGGTTCTATTCTTGGTCTTTCCTCGGATAAGTAACTGGATGGCAGTAGCAGTTATTCTGAGTAGCTGAAAATAACTAACAAGACATTTTAATGAGTTAATAAATCTTTCTCACTAAACTACATAGAAAGACACAAAAACATTACATTTTAGCTACTCACTGGCCTTAATTAAACTTGATGTTGAAAAGGTCAGTGCCCTGTCTGGCAGGTTCCAAATCACTCCAGACCTGACAGTAGAGGAGACTGTAAGGGTGAAGGAAGTGTCTAAAGGCAAATGCATTTCCAGCATGCCACACCTTAGCCAAGGACTGCCAGCATTTCACAAGGGCCAGCTCAAAGTCATTACTTCAAATGCTTTAGATGCATGAACTCATTTCCTCCTCAGCAGCAACCCTACTGGCTACACACTGCTGTAATACTTGATAGTGATGTGACAGGTACAGAGTTATGATGATTTGATTAAAATTCTGCAGTCTTAAAAGTGATGAAGCCTAACCAAAATTCACAAAGAAGAGGATTCGAGTCTGCATGTAAGCCACTACCTTCTGCTTCCTGCTTCAATCAGAGGTGGCACTATCTATACTCACATAGCTAACAATGCATGTCTCCCGCTGCTTTGAGATACTAATGCATGCTGAATGCATGTTGGGGGAATTCCAGCAAATGCATTTGAGGATAAGTCAGAGCATTTGTGGTGTTGTATGGAAACAGTTCTTCCTGATGTCAGGTGGAGTGGTAGGTCACCAGGAGGTTGTCTTACTACTTGGAGGCTTGTAGGAGCAGCTATTAAAGGTTCTTGAGAACCATAATGCCTTGACTCAGCAAACATTTATTGAGTTTCTGCTGTGAGCTAGGTATCGTATCAGTTGTTGGGAGAGAAATCCAAATAAAGCACAGTACTGGACATTTAAGGAGCTCCCAGATTATCAGAATAGAAATTTAGAAAAATTCTGAAAAAATAGTAGTCATATTGATGGGATATTTATAAACTCAACTGCACAGGAAGGCTTGCCTTTGCTACTTGCAATGGTCTGGGCTGAATTTTCATAAAGAAATAACCCATGTCTATAAGATTTTCTTTACATGTTTTTATGCTCACTGAGAGAATAGTTCTGAGTAAAGGTCATGTTGAACCTAGAACATTTTGGACAGTGAGGGGGATAGTGTATCTTTTCTAGCAGAGTATACTTAGAGGAGGAACGGAAATCTTCAAGTCACGCTTTCTTGCGTTTAAATGGTAGTATGAACCTTTTCTGGTTACATGTCCTTTTTTTTGTTTGTTTTTGGGCCACACTTAGCAGTGCTTAGGGATTATTCCTGGCTTTGTGCTCAGGGATTACTCCAGGCAAAGCTCGGGGACCGTATAGAGTGCCAGGGACTGAACCCAGGTTGACTGTTCAAGGCAAACATCTTAGCGCTTATACTGTCTCTCTGACTCCTGGTTACATGTTCATATACTTCCATCTCTCTGAACCTAGATTTCCTTTTCTGTAAAATGGAAAAAAAAATTAGTCTCCCTTAAAATTCTTTCAAAGAAATAAAACGAGAAATGCATAAAAATGTTGTAGCATTATATATAACAGCAAAGGCTGTCGGCAAAGGAAACCATTTTGATTATTTCCTCAGTGATGTTCCTGATCTGAATTACATGTCCTAATGCAGTATTCTAGATTAGAATGACGATGAAACCAAGATTAGCAATCGCCTCTTCCTTTTGCTGCCCTGCCAGCAGATTGAATTGATCCAGGAACAAGGTATAGGAGTGGTAAACAGCACTTCTTGCTGACATTTTCCATCTTTCAGAAGACAAAGAAAAGGATCTGTTCTTTTGCACCATATTCTTGAGTTGGTGATACAACTAAAACTGAATCAGCAGCCTCACTTTCTGCAGTGTTCTCCCAAGATACCCAAAACTGGCTTTGTTTTTCAATTCCTTGATAAGTGGATGTAAGGTCAGTCTAGGGCCCATGCCTCTAAAAAAACCTTTCCCTATAATTTTAAAGCATGTAGATCACTTAAATTTTGCAATTTTTTTTTTTTGCTTTTTTGGGTCACACCAGGCAATGCTCAGGGGTTTCTCCTGGCTCTGCACTTAGGAATTCCCCTGGCGGTGCCCGGGGACAATATGGGATGTTGGGGATTGAACCCAGGCCGGCACAAGCTGGCCACGTGCAAGGCAAAAAAGCCCTACCCGCTGGACTATCGCTCCGGGCCCCCAAATTTTGCAATATCTTTAGAAAGAAATTTTTTATTCAAGATACAGCTTTCCCTCCCCTACACCTAACATATTCAGAGGCTATTCCTTGGCTTTGCACTCCAGAGTAGCCACTGGGGACCACAGGTGGTGCCAAGGGGTAGAAAAGAGTTTGTCCTCATGCAAGGCAATGAGTCGTATCTTCTGTGCTTTGGCTCCTAAGAAACAGCTCTTTTTATTTTTATGGCTTTGGGACTCATCCCACAGTTGTCAGGGCTTATTCTTGTCTCTAAGCTCTGGAATTACTTTTGGAAGCACTTGGAAGACCATGTATGGAGCTGGGGTTTGAACCAGGCTCAGCAGTATGTAAGATATGCCTTACATGGAGTCTCTTCATGCCCTGAATGAAGAGACTCCAAAAAATTTTATCTTTTCTTACAACTGCATACTCTGCCATTGTGTATATTTACTGAAACATTCATCATTGGGCATATGGATTGTTTCCATATCCTTGGTATTGTACATCGTGCTGAATTAACACACGTATGCACGCTCTTTTTGAGATAATATTTTGCATTCTTAGGAAATGGGATGACTAGGTCCTAAGGAATCTTAGTTTTTAAATAACTTTTCACACTGCTTTCCATAGACATTGAACCAGACAAAATTCCCACCAACTATGAAAGAAGGATTTTTAAAAATCACATCCCTATTACATAAGGTGTTTCCATCGTTTGATACATTCCATTTTCTGTGGTTTCAGGTATCATATTGTTGTTTTAATTTGCATATTTATAATAGCAATAATGAACATTTTTTATATGAATATTGGCTGTACGTCCTCCTAATGGAAAATTCTGTTCATATCCTCTTCATTTTCTTTGCAAATCTCTCCATTCTTTTCTGGGCTCTCCATTCTTTCCATTGGTTTTAGTGTCTAAGCTTGGTCGAGTTCCACACTATTTTGATGACTATAGCTTTACAGTATTATGTAAAACCAGATAATGCTGTGCCACTGATCTGTTTCTCTCAGAATTGCATTAGTTATTCTGGAAATTTTATGTTTCAACATAAATTTTAGTAGCATTGGTTCTAAGTCCTTGATGAATGTCATTTCAGAATTTGGATGGGGAGATTGTACCAAATCTGCATAATGCTTTGGGTAAGATTGTCATTTTGACCTTCCAATCTATGAGTATGAATTATTTTCCCATTTTTCTAGTGTCTTTTTCTATTTAAAAAATAATAGAAAACGTCACTTTTTCAAGGTGACCTTTAAGTTTTTGCTATAGAAATCTTTCACCTCCTTTATTTATGTGGGTAATTTGGTACCTATGAACAGCTATTGTTTTGGTTTGTTTACTGGAGACTATTTTTAAATTGACTTGTCTTTTTTATTTCTCTTTTAGCTCACTGTTTGCATATAGAAATACAACCAATTTTATTCAACAGTGTTGTATCCTGCAACTTTGCTGAACTTGTTTATTGCCTCTGGAATAATTTTAGTGGAATCTTAGGGTTTCAGTTTAACTTTTCCCAATTTGGACACCTTCCCTTCAGTATTTTTTTTTTGGTGCTTCATTGCTGTGGCAAGGAATCCCAAAACTGTGTTGCTGAGTCGTGGAGAAATGGTCATCCTTGTCTTGTGCCTAATGGCGGAAGGAAGGTTTTCAGATTTTTTTACTTGCATATGATGTTCACTATATGTTTGTTGTAACAGTCATTTCTGTCTTGGAGTACATTTCATCTATCCTTATTTTGTTGAGGAATTTCTAAAAATCATGAATGGAAGTTAAATATTGTCAAGGAGCCATTGTGCATATATTGATGTGGTCATATGAATTTTATCTTACATTTTGTTGACATGGTATATTACATTAATTGATTTACAAATGTTGAACCATCCTGAATCCTGGAAAACATCCCCCTTGATCATGGTGTATGATCATTTTGACATATTGTTGGATTCAGTTCACTAAGATCTTGTTGAGGATCTTTTGCATTAATGTTCATCAGGTAGGTTACTAATGAAATTTTCTAGATTAGTAATGGCATTACTAAATTCTGGTAGTTTACTGAATACTTATTTTTGATATTAGGGTATTTTTTTTCTTTTTGGGTCACACCCAGCAATGCTCAGGGGTTTCTCCTGGCTCTGCACTCAGGAATTACTCCTGGCGGCGCCCGGAGACCATATGGGATGCCGGGATCGAACCCAGGCCAACACAGGCCGGCCGCGGCAAGGCAAACGCCCTACCCGCTGGACTATCGCCTCCGGCCCCGATATTAGGGTATTTTTGATATTAGGATGACTGCACAGAAGTTGGGAAGATTTCCTGTTCTTTTGCTATTTTGGAAGAGCATGAAGAGTAAAAGCAGTAAGTCTTCATTAAAGGTTTTGTTGAGTTCAGCAGTGAACTCTTTTGACCTGGGATTTTGGTTTTTGGAACAGTTTTTGATAACTTTCAATTTACCTACTCCTTCATTCTGTTCAGTTTTTATTTCCTTCTGATTCAGTTTTGTGAGGATTTATGCATCCCTTTCTTCCAGGTTCTCCAGCTTAGTGGGATAAAGTTGTATGTGGTATTTTCTTATCATCCTTCATATTTCTGATGTATCTGTTGTAATTCATTCCCTCTCGTTTCTGATAAGATTTGGATTCTTTCATCTTTTCCAGCCTTGTGTGTCTTGTTAATTTGTTAACTTGGTTTCATTGACCCTCTGAATCATTTTAATTCTAGTATCATTGATTTCTGCTCTTATTTTTATTATTTCACTCCCAATCCTGCTGGGAATGATCACTGAGCACCGAGCCAGGAATCAGATAGATATGGCCCAAATCTGTGCTTCCCCTCTCCCTCCCACAACCCCGAACCATTCTTTGGAACTAGGGAGATAGCTAGAGTTAGAGACTGAGTTAGTATATGGACACTACCTGGTCCCCATCCCTACCCCCACCACACAACACCTGGTAGTCCTGGAGGTCCCTCCTTGTACAGCACTGCTCAGGGCAGCTCTTAAGGTCTCTACTTCACATTTTCAGACCCTGGCACTGAACTTCCTGGCCTTGTTCTCTGGCATCACTAGCTGTGGCCTCCAGGTTCCTGGAGCACAGCTTTAAGAAAACTATCCTGTGAATTCTGCAGTACTATGTTTCCATGAGTCCATATGGAATCCTCAGTTACCCGATGATTCTTTATTGTCATATTATAGTTAAGGAAGAGTTTATTTTGGATGGCTGGGACAGTTAATTTCATTGGTGTCTAGAGAGGTCAAGTTCTCCCATCATTTGTACCAAGAATCATCAGGTATGACTTGCTCTATTGTCAGCAAGCAGAATTATGGTTGGAGATTATTTTTCCTTTTAGATGGAGCAAAGGTCACTTCATCATTAGAATGATCTTCCCTGGCACAAATGGTAGAGTTTTTGCTTTGAACTACCCATATCTACAGTTTAAGTTCTAAATTCATTTCAGAAAATACTTCTTTTCCCCATCTCTTACAGTGTACACAAAGATATTAGTGTCTCTATCAAATATCTTTTTTCTTTCCTGCACTGCCTGCACAATGCCTGAACCTAAATAAAAAAAAAATGCAGTGATTGTTTTAAACGATGATGTAATTGTATCACATAATTTTTATGTATTTGTTTTCCAGGGTTCACCACTCATTAAGATATGCTTTCCGCACACAAGCAGCTAATAGTCTAGCCGCTAATGGAAGAAACAGATGTATAAACAAATTACTATAATAAGGAGAGATGAGTGCAATACAATGTGTTTGTCCAAAAGCTGGCTGTGTTGATGAAGAGACATTAAGTAGGGAGTGGGGAGGGAGAGAGCTGCAGAGAGGCGATATTTCTAGAGACAGAAGAGCATATTGGATGAAAGTGCGGTCTCTGGAGCCAGGGTGCATAGATGAGGGGAACCCTGGCTCCGGCACTCACTGCCTGTCCTTGGATAAAACATCCTCTCGATAATGCTTCAATTTTGCCTTCCACTCAGTGCATATTAACTCTTCTGTTGTTTTCCCATGTGACCTTGAATGACGCATTCCAGAGCCAGAGAATGGTCAGTTGGTTATTTCTGCGAGACTACAAAAAATGATGAAGGCATACCAGCTTAAAAGTGTGGGCACATCTGGAAAACAGGGTGGCAGATGGCAGGCACCTGCCTGATGGCAGGCAAGTTCTGGGGTCAGGAGCCAGATCAGATCACAGGAGGTCTTGGGGGATACACGAAAGAGCTGCTGACACCATCTTATGTTAAATATGGTTTGAGGTGCTGTGCACATAGCGAGCAAAGCAATGAGTGAAATTTGGGATGCTGTAACTTGTTAAAATTTAAAACTCCTAGGCACACCATAGGCATAAATAGGTGGTATGAAAAAAATAGAAACATGTTTGAAAAACATAACATAAATTTCATCTGGACTAAGACAGTCAGGTATGGGCTAGGTTAAATAGAAAAATTCATCCTCTGGGGAAGTGTGGGTCTAAGCTTTTGTTTTGCATGCCTTTTGGGGAAGAGGTGATGGTGGAGGTGGTCACATTAAGTGGTGCTTTGTAAATTAAAGTTGTAAGTAACTCTGAAATACAGAGCAAGGTTCAAAGTGTGGAAGGTTTTTGAAAGGCAAATTTAGGGTGCCGAAGAGAGACTAAGAATCCACTTTGGTTTTGGTGCATAAACAGTGTTTATTAGGGCTTACTCATGGCTCTGCACCCAGGGATTACTCTTGGCAGGGCTTGGAGGACCATATGGGACCCTGGGGATTGATTATACCATGTCAGCCTTGTGCAAGGTAAGACCCCTGCCCACTGTATTATTGCTCTGGCCCTGAAGACTAAGGATCATTTTTTAAAAATATTTTATTATACCACCACGAGATATACAATTACAAAGATATTCATGTTTGGGTTTCGGTCATACAGTGTTCCAGAACCATCCCTCCACCATTGTCCATTTCCCACCACCAATGTCCCCGATTCCCTCCCTCCTCCCATAGCCTGCCTCTATGGCAGGTTCTTTATCTCTTCTCTCTCTCTCTCTCTCTCTCTCTCTTACCCTCTAAATGTATATATTACAATCCACAATATGTAAAAAAGGAAGAGAGAAAGACTAAGGATCTTAACCCATAGAGGAATCAAGAGATGGAGGGACTTCCCAGTGAGATAGGACGGCCCACTCACAACTGTACAACCTAGGTTTTTGTGTCAGTGCTAATGTGAAGTGTGTGTGTGTGTGGTGCATGTTTCTGCTGGGGGCATGCCATCACAGATCAATTGTGGGACATGTTGTTACTAATGTCAAAGCTTTTTTTTGCAGTTTTGTCCCTTCTCTTGCCACCTGTTCCCCCTTTCCCAACCCCCTTCACCCCCCCACACCTTTCAGTCTCCTATCCCTTCCCACCTTTGAAAACTTAAGACTCTGGGGTTAGGAAGAGCTAAAACAGGCTGGTCTGAGGCTTATAATTTGGAAGATGAGGCAGCCCATCTCAGAAGAAGCTGCCCATTATATTCTTTCAGCTCAGATTAGTCAAAGAACTCTAAAAAACACTTTCAAAACTCTGATAAGAACTCCGGGCTCCTGGTCATGTGGTACTGGCTAGTGAGACTGTGCAACTACAGAATAGTTCTAAAGAGAGTGTCTCAGAAAGATGCACGGGAGCTTGACTAAGGCTTCAAGGACTTAATGGAAATGGTATTTCCCGGGGAAGGTAAGAGCTCAAGAAACCACAACAATTTCTCTCAACTCCAGCCAATGAATGAGCCTCATTGAGGACGCTGATTTGCTCTGTTTTATGCTGGAAAGTACAAAGTAAAGAGTGTGCACAGAGAGCACTAATTGTTTTATTTATTTTCCATTTAGCCAGGGGGAACGTCAGAGCTCATTCAGCCTCAGAATGGAAAATTACATGTCCAGAAAACAGTCACACTGAAGGAATGACAATGCAATTCCAGTTCCGCTTGCTCACATATTTTATTTATCCAGTGAAGGAAGGAGAGAAGAAATAAAAAAGACAACTTGAAGGGGCACCAACTCAGAGGGAATACCAAGGTCATGTCTTCCATTTTCTTCTGTCTTAATTTAAATCCACAGATGAAATGAAAATGCAGAGGGATGAGATTTTTGACATCTTGCTGAAGAAATTGTTCTTGTTTGAGAAAGAAAAACCCTTTTGAAAGTTAGTATCTACTTTGGGGGGTTTCCTATTTGAGAAGGGCTTCGTTTGTCATTATAAAAATATGATAGCATTCTATATAAACTGTTGGGTTTGATATCTATCTGCATGGTCATGGGAGGCGCTCAGTTGGCAGCTTTTCAGGAGTTCTGGCCTGAAGAAATCCCATGGGGTGAGAGCCACGAGGACCTCACCAGTATCCCTTGTGGCCTGGGGGATCACAATGATACCTGGGAAAATAAAAAATCTCACACCATGTCAGAACCCCTTTTACACAGCTGTGGAAATGGACACATGGGAAATCAATGATTTCCTCCATGTCCATCCAGCTATGTAGTAGGGAAGAAACCCAATTTCTTGACTTCTAGTACAGTGCTTGGGAGTACTGTCAAACAGATACTCATATTCGTCCCTCTTTTCTAAGACCCCAAAGATGTTAAGTTTAGCTTTCTAAATGATAACCAAGTTGGCAAAACCTAATATATTTAGAACACCACTACCTCTGGATCCAATCTTAGTGCCATCATTTTAAGCTAGAGTTCAGAGACAAATCTTTAGGTCAAGTTCAGGGAGCTCAATTTTTCTATGGACACACGTGACACTATCTGCACAGAGACAGAAAGGCAGCACCACACCAGAAAGACCAGGAACATAAACAATATTAGAAAATAAATCATGGCAGCCACTGGGGGAGGCTGGTGTACATTGTAGGAGCACTTTCCAATAGTACATTGAAAGACACTAAGTCACAATGGATGGGAGAGTTCCAGAGGGCTCCTGGGGACATACAGAAACACCCCTATAAGCATCTAGGTGTGTGCACACAGGTGGACATGTGGCATTGACCAGCCACGACAGCCCCTAAACCAGGTAAGTGCTAGAACACGTATTCTGCAGCTCAGGGCCGCTCAGAGCCCTGGAGGCAGTCCACGGCACATCCCTGTGCTTGTCGCCAACCCTGTCCTGCTCCATGCTAACCGTGTGCGTATTAGAGAGGGAGGTCTGGATTGGAGAAGGGTTCAGGTTGCTGATAAGGGCTGGACATTTTGCACTTTGGATAAAGTGACTGGGATCTTTGTTTCTCCTGGACCTGGTGCTTTTGTAATGGGCTGAGTGTGGACCTTCATGTCCGCAATGCGCTCCTTAAACTTTTGCTGAAGGATTTTTTCTTCTTTGGAGTAACTTTTGGCAAATACCGACATCAGCAGGCACCCTGCCATGGATGTGCCCCGATGCAGAAGAGAACAGCTCCGGCTAGCTTGCACAGGTCCAGGGCTCCGTTGAACTGGACAGCATGGGTGTCAACTACCACAAAATCAGCCTCTCCAAAAGCTGCGATTTTTGGAGGCACGAAAACCCACTGCCAGAACAGTCAATCCGAGCATCACAAAGACTGAGCCAGAGATGAGTCCGACCTGGAGAAAGACAAGGCAAGAGATGAGGCAAAACTTCAGCTCTCTCGGATTCCTCCAGCTAGAGAGTTGGTTTTTGGGAGAAAAAATGAATTTCCCCAGTCACTACAAATTTGTATGAGATGTCAACATTATTTTCTCATTAAAAAAGGTGAGGAGCAGAGAGATAGTATAGATGATAAGGCATTTAACTTGCCCCCTTGACCCTGACTTGAGTCCCCCTGCACTACATATGGTCTCCTGAGCACTCTCAGAGGTGACGCCTGAGCACAGAGTCAGGAATAGTGTAGGAATGAGGAGTAAACCCAACTTGCTCAACAGAAAGATGTATTGCTGGTGGTGTGAATGGAGGATTTGGGTAGTCTGTTATTTCCCTTTCAAGAAATGGAGAAGTGAGCCATTATTGCTCATGTACAGCAGTGAACATGGACTCTTGTGGAGAGTAACTTATTGGCCTCTGGAGGGCTCACTAATAAGTGCAAAGGTAGGGCTAGAATCCACAATCCTGATCTCTCCAGCCAATTCTCCAACATATACCTTCTTGAGCTGTACTTGGGTAGCTGGTGAGAAGAGTAACAGATGAAGAGGAAAGTGCCAAGACTCAATTTCTCACAGAAAGGAACCACTGAAAATGGAAACTGTTTACCCTTTGGTGGTTTGAGCTCAGAAATTCAAAATGAACTGAAATGTGAAGTCTAGAAACTGCCAACTAGTACCTGAATCATAAAGAAAACTTGCTAATTTTATTTAAAATAAATTTAAAATGAAAGTGACAAATAATTTTTTTTCAAATAATTTTAAACATACTAAAAATATTCTCATTATTAATTTCCCCATCTCCAGCTATTAAATGATCATTGATAGTAGTAAATAGCTCCACGCTGTGAGGAGAAAATGAGACCAAATTATTATAAGTAGCTGTTACTCTGACTCTTGTTTAGAAACATACCTCTTGTAAAATTATGCTGTCAAAATGATATAACAACAGTCACTCAGCAGTTGGAATAAAGAACTGGTAATACTGATATTTACTTTAAAACATGTTTTACATTTACTTCTGCTTATAATTACTTTTAGTTAAAAATGTGAGGTTGGTGAAATAACCAATGTATAATACCATTTAATCTTGAACATTTGGAGTTTATTAACTTAGTTAATTTATTCTTAAGTTGCAGGATTGTGTATTGATAAGGAAAGTTTGGATATTGAAAGACAGGTATTCACAAGTCTATTACCCCAACACAGTGGGGAAAGAACTGAATGTCTTTTACTATGGAACATCTTTTATGATTGACGTCTAGTGTCTAGTGCTTCACATGTTTTCACTTAATCCTGACAAACATCTTGGTCCAAAATTATCAGGTGGCATGAACTGGGTGCTAACCCAGGTCTGTATAACTTCTTTTTATTTTTTCTAAATTATTTATATATTTATTTTTCATAAAATTGTTTACGATAATTTGTTACAGATATTCAGTATTCAACACCAGTCCCACCACTATTGTACCTTCCCACCACCATTTCCAATTTTCCCAACCAATCCTTCAGCCTGCCCTCATATCAGGCCCTCAATAATTGATTTTATTTTATTTATTTATTTTTTTGTAACAGAAAGCTTTATTAATCAGGCACAAGCCAAGCAAGCATTGATACTGACTCCCGAAACTGACCAGTCAGGCTGTCCCTCAGAGCAGAAGAGAGCGACCTACTCGGACGTCAAAGTTCCCACTCCCCTTGGCCCACCACCAGTTTCTCGATATCCCATGGTAACCTTTCAATTGATTGGGTGTCTCCACCTGGCCTAATTGTGATAAGCTGGGGGCAGGGGAATAATTGATTTTATATTGTTTGTTATAACTTGCTAAAATAATGATCAAAAAAACATTTCCTTAGATTGTTGTAGCTCACCATGGAGACATTAAGCCCTGTATGAGGGATTGTTACAAATTAAGCTATCCGTGTTTATATTCCATTGATTGATATATTGATATTGGTTGCCCTCTACATTTCTGTGTAATTTCTAAGCCCAGTTTTCCACATTACTTTTTCTACTTTAGCAATTACTGTCATATATATGTCCCTATAGTTTTCTTAAAATGGTGACAAATGTACCATTAAAAATAAACCATTATTTACAACTTTTCCAAACTGACTCATGCTGGAAAATTCTTAATGTACAAACTAACTTGAATATTCATGGCGACATGCTTCTCATGGCACTCAGTTACCTCCTCTTTCAAGAACTTGGCACCAGTTCTCAAAAAATTAAGGGTAGCAAAAATGCATCCATCTGACTGCCTGAGATTCTTAAGGACAGCCAGGTCAGACAGCATGTCTTCTATTTCTGTCTCATCTTCCCAAGGTGCTCGTTCTAGCCTTGGGCTCAGTAAGTGTTCCCAGCAGACTGAAACCACTAGGTGATTGATTCTCTGGGTGGCCTGCACATCATCTGAGCATGCTTTATAGATAAAGATCCACTCTTGGAATAGCACCAGAAACTAAAATACAAACCGTACATTGCAGATGGCAGAGCTCCTGCTTCTTTCAAGAACTGGAAAGTGCCTCAACTCTCCGAGCCTACCCATGTCCTAATTCTGTCAGAGGTTCAGAGAAAACCCTGTTATCTGTTTTTGGGGAAGCCTGATTACTCTATAGCCAATACCAATCAGCTTTTCCAATAGATGCATCTAGAACAACACAAAAGGGATAATGGGCATGAAGATGTAATCAAAAGTACTAGCCGTGGACATATATGGGAATCCTAGTACCATGCTGGAGTACCATTATGAATACACATTGGCAGGGGTGGGAATGCCATATATTATTGCAAAAGTTGACTCTGGACACTGTTCTAGGTTGAGATGTTTCTTGGTTTGAAGAAGCGGGGCTCTATTCCAAGATGCAATATAGAGATCATTTAAGGGTTTATAACAGTAGAACAGCCCTGTGGGAGGCCATCCAAGAGAGGACTGTCCCAGGTGAAGGTTTTTCCCCAGGGAAACCAGAGAAGCCTGAGACTGTGGGGTTAGATCAGTACCAGTGATGAAAAAGACCTTTCATCACCTTAATGGTCCCTACAGATGGATGCAGGGAATTCTGGTGACTCATTGGCTGTAGGAAGTATATGTGAATATCTAGCCCCTATGTCAGGAAGAGGGAATGGACAGGAAGCACAACTTGAGTTCTTGCAATTCTGTTGGTGAGGGCTCTAAAGCCATAGAGTTTTGTATTTTGACCCACATCTTTTTGTTGTACCTCTGTGAACTGGTGAGGTTTGAAAATTGCTGTTGACTCCAACAGGCAAAGCTGGCAGCAGTGGCAACACAGCTGTTCTGGCAGCGAGAAGGCAATAATGACTATTGGGCGCAAAAGTGAACATGGCAGGGAGACTCTGGATGGGGCTTAATGTGGAAGGAGATCTTTGGGATAAAGGTAATTCAGAGGAAGTGCATCGAGAGGGAAAACTGGCTTTTCTGCTTCGTCAACCCCTGGGCCTGCTGCTCCCCCTCCCTCCCACTCTGCAGCATCTGAGCTCTTAACCAGTTGCGGCTACATCATCTGCCCCAACCATATTGTTTTCCTTTTGGGGTCACAGCCTGGCAATGCTCAGGGGTTACTCCTGGCTCTGCACTCAGGATTTACCCCTGGCGGTGCTCAGGGACCATATGGGCTGCTGGGGAATTGAACCGGGTCAGCTGTGTGCAAGGCAAACGACCTCCCAGCTGTGCTATTACTCTGCCGCCCCTGCCCCAACCACTGTGCCTCAATTTTCTGTGCCAAGCACTAGTTGATGCTAGGGTAAGATCAACACTCACTCACACACACACACACATATACACACAGAGAGAGAGAGAGAGAGAGAGAGAGAGAGAGAGAGAGAGAGAAGAGAGAGAGAGAGAGAGAGAGAGAGAGCTTTAGCTGATCCAGTTTTCACATTGCTGCTATAGTTGGGTAGTGAAATTCCGCAGGGACTTGTGCATTGTTCTTATGACGTGTAAGCACATTCACTGACATTACTGCATGAGATCAGTCCTATCCTTAGGAGCCAAACATAGCCACCCATAATGATCCTGAAACTCTTCCCTCTAAGGTCACATGCAGTAGCCTCACCATGAACTCCAATGTGATTTTCCTTCTTATTTAAATAATCTATAGTCATTGGTGTTAGACACTTGTGCTTTCTGGAAGTCCCGATTACTGTATTTGACTCTACTTCTTTGCTCTTTAAACAACTCTCAATCTGCTTTGCCAGACATCAAAATATTCTTTGATGCTCTCCAGTGTAACAGAAAAAGAGTTAAAATACAAGATGCATAAAGCACTCAATATTTAACAAGAAGGAAAAAATAATTCCACCAAAAATGGGGAAACAAGATCAACAGGCAACCCACAAAGAAGACATATACATGACTTGTAGGCATATGAAAAAGTGTCCATCATTTATTTCAGAGAAATGCAAACCAAAAACAATAATGTGATATTGGATGGCATACATCAAAAAAGACTGGAAACAGTGTTGTGTGATTTCATTATGTGTGTGTGTGTGTGTGTGTGTGTGTATATAATACACATACATACAGGTATCTATACTTATGTATTATTTAGTGAATTTGCACCTTCATCAATATCATACCTATGTGATCTTATGTTCATTGGAACATATAAATATATTATAAATTATAATATATATATATATACACTATACTATACTATACTATACTATACTATAATACAATATATATAAGATATTATAATATATTATAAAGTATCTTGAATGCCAGTAGCATAGTAGACACGTGGCACAATAGAGCTGTCAGGCAAATACTTGTTTTTTTTAACACATTGGGAAACAACCACCCACATATCTGAGCATAAGATGAGCCAAACTTGGCTTTGTATTTCATTGGTCCAGGCCAGTAGAGATTCATTAGAGACAACATTTATATAGGGCAAGGATGATCACTTGGCCAACTGTAACACATAACATGGGACACTAGTAAAATTCTAAATTAACAAGGCTTTGTGCAATACATATTAACAATTATGTTACACAATACCTTCAACTAGATTTTTAGTTTTATTTCCTTTTCAACATTCACTGTTCCATAAGGCATCTGGTAATGGTAACTTGTGCACTGAATGTGTGTGCCACACATTATTCTTTATAAATACTATCCTCTTTAATTTCACAATATTTGTGGTAGGTACTATAAGTATGTACTCATTGTATGCTCTTTTTAAATTATATGTCACCATTAGAGATAAACTTACAAAGATAAAAGAACTACAGAACAGAGGAGCTGAGAATTGAACCTATGTAATCTGATGATGGGATTTTCTTCATAATTAATGCATTGCCTTGATACTCGTGAAATTATAATGCCAACGACTTCAAGTTTATTTTAATATTCACTTGTATCACTTCACTTGTATTTCTGCTGTTTATCAATTTGCTCCAGCGGCGTCAGTAACATCTCCATTCATCCCTGTTGCTTACTAGGTTAGCCCAAGGGCTAACTCCAGGAACATGAGGAGCCTCAAACCATTTGTTCAGGTCTTGGGAATGAGGTCTATAATTGTTACTGTACTTGGCATATTGAATACAATACAGGTAGCTTGGCCAGGCTCTGCCATGTGGGCAGACTCATCTTACTCAGGTAATTAAATTGGTTCATAAGACCTGAAGGTTTGGCCTTCAAATAGCAGTGTAGCTGATCACTCTTTATCTTCACTAACACCAGCCAGCTCCAAACCAGCACCATGACCTTCTGCCTAGATATCTTAACCATTTCCTAAAAAAAAAGTACCTGCTTTTGGTCTTGTTTTAAAATAATCTAGTTTTCACAAAGTATTTATGATAATTCCATTACGGTTCTAGTCGGACCATCTTTTTTGGCTTACAGTATTCATGGTTGGCAAACTTCTCTCCAGGAAAAAGTCCTCGTTCTCTAAAGATTCTACAAACATACGTGCTGGATTATTATTCTGAAGCTGGCACCTTCTCTCTCCCCCTCTCCACCTCACTGCATCGAACCGCAACTCTTGCTCATTTTCAGACACAACTTGTTCCCATTTCAGCCAGACCTTTTGGCCTTGCAAGCCTCTCAGTCTAGAATGATCGTCAAGTTTTCTGCTCTGCCCTCCTCAGCGCATCCTGTCATTTGTTCAAATGCCACTGCCTCTGGAAGGTTTTGTACCATCAGCACCTTTCAATGACAGACTTCCATCACTCCCCAATCTTTTTCTCCTGACAGATTTCTTCATCGTACTTATCACTGTGTGACAGTGTAGACTATTTTATGTGTACGGTCTATCATCCATGACACACAGAAAGTTCCATGAGAGCGGTTTATCTTTCTCCTTTTGGCCACTTCAGTCTCTGGCATTTTGGGAACTTTTGGGCACAGAAGAGATGCCCACTGATTACATGTTGAATGACTGAGCAAATTGCAGAGTAAGTTTCCTTTATTTGCAGAACCTGAGACAGAGCTCCAGGCTGTTGATTCTGGTTAGTGAAGTGCTGGTGTTCTGACCATTATGTCTCTCTGTGAATTCTCTCCTAGTTTTATGTTTTATTTTGGGGGCTCTCAAGAGGTGCAAATCCTAACCAGCTGGGCTTGTGGTTCAATACAAGGGCTCTAGGGTGCAGTGCTGCTTGGGACAGTGAGGCCAGGGAGACCTGGGCCACCCAGCTGGTGCTGGGTGGTTTCAAGGTTACACGGGTGGTGCTTGTGGCTTCACCCAGCGATATGGGGCTGGGAATAGACTCTGAGGCAGGAGTATGCCATGTTTGTGTCCAAACCACTCTACTACCGACAGGACCCCAAGTTTTCACTTTCAATAATTGTAATTTGTCAAACTATACCACCTAGACTGTCAGGGAAGCCAAATGTATATAATGTTTTGCCTGTGCATGAGTCATAGCTGTGAGCTGAATGGCATACCAATAACAGCAACAACAGTGATAATTATTGATGGCAAACACTAATTGATAATTAACCTGCAAACCAACAACAGTGCTGTGTGGAGATGCTTTCTTTACTCTTAGATTTATAGTCTCTTACATCAGGGATGACATCTGTAGTTTAAGAACATCAGGGGTGAGGGTACACTCGGAATGCCAAACTTCTCAGCTATTACTGGGGCCATATTTACCAGATTCAGAAGCTCTTTCACATCCCGAGTTAATGCAGACCTTTTTACTTACCTTCCAGAGTACGGAGCTCCACCTGTTAGGGGATCTCTGGATCTGGAAATCATCCTCATGCTCCCAGATGGAGGTGGTACAGTCCTCATAAAACTGGTGCAGGTAGGATCGGACTCCATAGCGCTGGTACCCTCCCTCCGTAGCTGCCTGCACCTGCTTTGATCCACAGACATGGCTGCAAGAACTCATCCTTCTAGCTGGAATGACAATATCCACATGTAAGTAACCGAGGCTCTGATTCAGGAGCAACAAGCTCATTGGGGGTAAGAACCAGTCCAAATAATGGCAGCCTACTTGAAGGCTTTTGTTTCTTGGTTTGTTTATTTTGGGTCATATTCACAAGTGCTGCTCAAGAGGCCATTATGTGGTGCTGGGGTTTGAATCCGTTTGGCCACAGTCGAGGCAGGCACTAACCCCTGTACTATTTCTAAAGCTCCTTGAACCCTTTTTCAAGCAAAAAGACACAATAAAGACCTTCCTTGCTTTTTCTATTAAAAATAGATTGAAGTAACATTGATTTATAATATCATGTAGGTTTCAGGTGTATCTCATAAATTAACATTATATACTACATTATCAAATATATATACTAAATAAGTATATTTAGTTCATAATTAAAATCTATTTTCATCTGTCAGTGTACAACTATCTCCTTTTACTTGATTTTACTCATCCACTTCTGATAATTGTTTTTTTATCTTATGGTATCGACATTTACTTCTGTTTTATTTAGATTAATACTCTATAGATCAATTTGTGTTATTGCAAAATGGCAAAATTAATCTTTTCATTGTAACTGAACAATATGTCATTGTGTGTGTATACATACACTCACACAATACTTATACTATCCTCTCCTGTAATCTGTTGATGGGCACTAACATTATTTCTAACTCTTGGCTATTGTGGAAAATGCTGTGATAAATTGGGGAATACATACATTCCTTTTGAATTAAAGTTTTCATATTCCTCACCAAATGCAATTTTTTCCTAGAAAAAATCTATCTAAAACTTTGTGTCATAATGTCATCTTCAAATACCCAGATATGATTTCACTTAGTATTATACTAAGCAGATGATTAATAAGACCCTGTTACTTATGCCTATACATACGTAGAGTCATTTTAAAGCTACTTTGTTTGAATTATAATTACTTGGAATTTGACATGTTAACAATTTCAGTAAAGGGGAGCTGAGATTAGCATTACTAATTCTGCTTTGTCATTGAAGAAATGAAGGATAGAAAAATCATCTGTTAAAGTTTATCCCATGATTCAGGGAGCAGAAGAGAGATGACAAGCTACTAAGCAGGAGTATGGACTGAATCATATACTTGCATAAATAGAATTAGCTTATGTAAGTATAATTTTTGGGTTTTCTATAACATACATGGGCATATATAATATATATATATATAACATGTCTCAGATGCCTTATAAGGCATATAATATATATATATATGAGTATATATATATATATATATATATATATATATATATATATATATATATATATATATGAGGCATCCATGACTTTAGCATGAAAAAAAGAACAAAAATAGGACAAAAAATTTTAAAAAGATCCCTGATAGCAAGAGTCAGAGTTGTTTTCCAGAGCTTTGAGGCAGGACTGTGTCATGGATAATACTCATACCCTGCACAGCTTGTTTCCAGAAAATTAGGTTAAGTGTTTCTGCTTTATAAGATGAGACTCGGTGGTCTAACTTTGTTAAACACAAGAAGGGTAAAATCTGAAAAGAGAGAGTGTCATAGAACTAATACTATACTCCAAGTCAGAATGAATTTTAGTGATGGCAGGTATATTCCAGAAAAGGAATCTCAATGAACCTATTTTCTTTTCCAGCAGTGTAAAGCACAAGAACTGAGTCTGCACACTCAGCCACTCACATAGTGCTCGCTGTCGATCTGAAACATATTGACCCTAACACCTCAAGCAAGCTCTGGGCCATCATCCTTAACATTGGCTGGCTGGGGACTGAAGAGCTAGAGAGCAGATAGGGCACTTGCTTTGTGCCAACCGGGGTTCTATTCGTGATACCCCACTTGTCCCCTGAACTCTACTAGGAGTGATCCCCGAATGCAGAACAAGGAATGAGTCCTGAGCACAGATGGGTGTTGCCTCCAAACAAAAACACAACACAAAATAAGAAAACTGAAACACAATAAGATGGTTGGAAAAGACAATTTTCACCTTCCAGATTGTTTTCTGGGAGTCTGGCTGTGGGTCTGCAGAATGTGTTGATAATATTTGCTGCATAGACAATTGGGTTTATCAATTTCCCACCTCTACCTAAGGTGTCATTAGCACATTATTCCAAATACTAATTACATAGTATTATTTTATTTAGAGTTTGGTTTTGTAAAGTCCGGGTTTCTTTATTAATTTATTTATATTTTAAATTGTTGTATTTAAGGTAACATGCTCACAATAATGTTAATGATTATGGTCTTGGTGTACAGTTACTGTGCTCCATCACCATCAACATGCCCCACACCCTCCACCAATGCCCTTCTGCCCTTACTTCACCTTTTTACTCCCCTTCCCTCCGCCATCTTAGTGAAGCTTCTTTTTTTTTTTTTTTTAGTGAAACTAGTTTTATAATTTTTTTCAATAACTGCCACTTTCATTAGCTCAGTACATTTTGCAAATATAGGAACTACTAGTTAGGTAAATTTCTTGGCATTAAGTATACCAAATGGTTGTGTAGGGTTTGTTTAACAGATTACTTCTGGTATCAAGTATGTAGTCTAAAAAGAAGTCCATAAAGGTCTTACAAATCTTATTGTTTGGTGGCCAGAGCAATAGCACAGCAGGTAGGGCATTTGTCTTGCATGTGGTGTCCTGGGTTCGATTCCAGGAATCCCATGTGGTCCCCCGACCATTGCCAGGAGTAATTCCTGAGTGCAGACCAGGAGTAACCCCTGAGCATTGCCGGGTGTGACCCAAAAAAGAAAAAAAATCTCATTGCTCTTTCCAAACATATATCTTATTGGTATTGAACCCTAAAGGAGATCGAGCCTGTGAAAACCGTATATTTGGAAGCATAACATGATCCAGGAAATTCTGCGTGCATCAGATCTCTACAGAGTGATGTCCCCATGAGGAGGCCAATAAGTTTGGGTCCAAATATTGAAAACATTTACAGCTCTTGGAATCTACTTGGTTGACTGACACTCTCAGTATTGTAGAAAGAATATGTGAGGCCACTTTGTAAAGTTTTTTTCAAAGCTACCAATCATTTCCAATAAACTAGGTTGAGAAAAAATTGGAAGTAAGTCAAAGGGCACCCTTTTTTTAAAGCTATCTTAGCATATACTATGAGCAAGATTATGTCAGAATCCTAATGTTGGCATTTGAATAGCTGTGGTAGCAGCAACCAAAACAATCATGTTTAATTTGTGACTGTTGGGACCAGAGTCATAGTGCAGTGGGAAGGTGTTTACCTTGCACATGGCCAACCGTGTTCAATCCCTGGCATTCCATAGGGTTTCCCAAGCATTGTCAGGAGTAATTCCTGAGTGCAGAGCCAGGAGTAACCACTGAATATCTCTTGAGTGTGACCCAAATAGCTAAAAAATTATGACTGCTTAATCCAGGAGGGCATTTTTATTTTTAAAGGAGCAATTCTTAACATTGTAGGAAGTGTGTGGATTGAGGGAAAGGGATGTGAGTAAAAATACATTCTAATATTGTACTTTCATTGGTTTTTGGGTCACACCCAGCATTGTTAAGGGTTTCTGCTTGACTCTGTGCTCCTGAATTACTCTTGATGGGCCTGGGAGAACCAGGAGACCATGAGGTGGTGCTAGGGATTGATCCCAGGCCATGGCAAGTAAAGTGAGTGTTGTTCCCGCTGTACTATCTCTGCAGGTCATTCGGTGTTCTGTAGAGTTGAGCCATGTGATACTCATTTTGTGAGCACTCCCCTGGAGTTGTGGCCTCCCTGTTTTCCAGCTTGGCCAACATGAATGAGCACAAGCAACATGTGTGTCTTGGAATTTGGTCATATGTATGCAGAGGGAGTTATTTTCGTTTTCCCAGAAAGACATTCTATATGCTGAGATGAAATTCACCTACTTTGATTTCCTCTTTTAATTACCAGCTTCTCTTGGAGGTACACTTATGCACTGAGTATTCACATCTTTGCAGTGTACACACCTATCAAACTCCAAAGCCACTGGATGGAGAATATCTGAGCTCATTCCAGATTCTTCTGAGAGGCTTTCTACAATCAGTACATTCAATATACTCATTACCGCTCTCTTTCCTTGACCAATTTGTTTCTATTTATAGCATTTGTTCTGACTTGATGCTCTGTCCTGTGGCTTGTTTAGGGACCTACAGACCATCTTCACAGCATCTTCACTGTGGACTATAAATTTCTGGAAGATGGGGACTTCTTAGATCTATCACTTTCATTTCCAGAACTTTGAAGCGTTTTGGTACAGTTTCACCTGTGTTAATAAGGGGTAAAGCTTGAGTGGTCATTCATTTTATTACTCTTCTACTTAAATATTTTGTGTGTCTCACTCAGCAGTGCTGAGGGTTACTCCCTGGCTCTCCACTAAGGTGTCACTCCTGGTGGTGCTTAGGGGACCATATGGGGTGCCTGGGATTGAACCTGGATTGGCCATGTGCAAAGCAAGCACCTTCCTTACTATACTATTGTTGCAGGACACCTAAAAGCCTAGGCCTCTGCATCTGCCCTGAATTGTCTCCTGCAGATCACTTCATAGACAGGGGGGTAGTCTAAATGTGGCAGTCTTATATGACCATGTATTCTGTACTAGCTGGTATAAATATCCTCTCATGCTACCACAATCATCGTGGGACTAGCTAGATCTTACCAGCATATTGCATGGCCACGTTGGATCTCTAAGTGATTAGCCCAGAGAGAAATGCTGTTTGCCTCCAAGCAAGCAAGCATGGCTCCCCTGATAATTCAAAGGCAACTAAAATACAAAACTACCGTGAAGTAGACGAGACTCTTGTGAAGGCTTGGAGAAATATTTAACTGGCATTAGTATTAGTCTTTGGTACAGAGACATGCCATCTCATAAACCTCCTTCTCTATCCTATAAAGGCAATTCCAGGCAGATCTTGGCTCAAGACATTAGGTGAGAGGGCATTTGACCCTTCCTGCCAGGGGAAGTTACATTTAGCTTATAGCTCCTCCCAACTCTGTTAGGAGGCTTTTACTTAGCTCTGGGTCCTTGTAAATAGCCAGATGGTCTCCTTAAGTTGCTACATTTCTATAGAGCTATTTTCCTGTTTTCATCTCTAGAGAGCCCACCCCTTTTTGGGCTGGGCTGGGGAGTTTGGGCAGATTTCTAGCTATAAAATAAGCTGTAAGAAGAAAGAAGCCCTTCTTTTTTCCCCTTTTTGCCATTTTGGCTTCCCTTGGCGTTTTGCTTCTCCATCCTCTACATTCTCTGTTGGGCCTCAACACATGGTGGCAGCCATCTTGGCCTACACCTGGCTGGGGCCCAGCTGGAACCCAGAGTCCGGAGGTTTTCCCTGCTCTTGGATTGTATATTGGAACCTGTGATAGTAAAGCCCTTTTAAAACTGCATCGGATTCCTGAGTCTTCATCCATTCCCCGCCCGGCGGGAGGTAGAAGGGAACTTCGCTTCCCGACACTGTTGGGGACCCCCCGGCGTCCCCCCCGACATACTATGTCTTCAGGCCCTATTTTGATATATATATTTTTTTTCCCTTAGCACATTTTATTTTATTTATTTTTATTAAATATTTTATTATACCACCATGAGATATACAATTACAACGTTGTTCATGTTTAGAGGTTTTGGTCACATAGTGTTCCAGCACCCTGCCCTCCACCAGTGCCCATTTCCCACCATCAATGTCCCCAATTTCCCTCCCCCTCCCATAGTCTGCCTAAATGGTAGGTTATTTATCTCTTTTCTCTCTCCCTCTCTCTCTTTTCCTTCTCTTATACATTGTGGGTTGCACTACATACACTTAGAGGCCATCATGTGCATTTTTTGCCTGTATTTAATGCTCAGTTCTAGGTTGGTACTAGCCCTTTTTGGCATTTATTCACACATGTTCCCTTCTCTGTCTTACCTAACCTCTGACTCCCACACATTTGCGGTAATTTTCACTTCTGGTAAGACCTCCTGATCCACGTTTCGCCTGACACTGGATTTTGGTGTCATAATATGTATATATATATATTTATGTCATGCAAATAAATGAAGTCATTCTATACCTCTCTCTTTCCTTCTGACTAATTTCACTCAACATGATCCTTTCCATGTCCATCCATTTATAGGCAAATTTCATAACTTCATTTTTCCTAACAGCTGCATAGTATTCCATTGTGTAGATGTACCACAGTTTATCCACTCATCAGTTCTCTGGCATAATGGTTGTTTCCAGGTTCTGGCTATTGTGAATAGTGCTGCTATGAAAATAAAAGTGCGGATTGTGTTTGCACTGTGTGTTTTTGGCTTCCCAGGGTATATTCCCAGGAGTGGTATGGCTGGGTCAAAAGGGAGCTCAATTTCTAGTCTTTGGAGGAATGTCCATATTGTTTTCCAGAAGGGTTGCACAAGTCGACATTCCCACCAACAATGTATGAGAGTCCCCTTTTCCCCTATTTTGATATTTTCAAGCACAAATTATCCTTTAGGTTGTGTGGAGACAATGGCTTCAAGTATACTCTGTGCATAGTCTGCCTAAGCTGCCTCTTAAAAGGAGAAATGCTCACAAAGCAATCAGTTCAACAGAACAGGCACCAAAGAGTATTCGCAGTGGGGAAGGTAGTACAATTGCTTAGACTCCCTCAAACAATCATCGTATTATGCAATCAAATTCATTTATGTGCTATTATGAGCTCTATGTGTAACAATACATTATAGTAACCATTTGTTGGAAATTTAATTTTCAGCCTAATGTAGTTATTGTTTATCTCACTTGAAAAATGTTAGTAGCTATGAATACAGAAGTACATTTTTCTGCCTCATGAAACTCCAAGAACACTGATGACTTTATATTATATGCCTTCCTGGGTTTCTTGAGAGAAGAAAGGCAGAAAGTTGAGGCACAACAAAGAGAAAAAGAAGATGAATGTTTTCTGGTGGTTGTAGGTGTGAGTCACTTCTGAAGCCAGGCACAGGTTCTGTTATGTTTATTCTCTTTGAAATATCATTCAGTGTTTTCGGTACTGCTTTTCTTTACCATAGCACTGTTTTGGGATAATGAGTGACAATTCCATCACAGTCACTCTCCACAGGGCCAGTGAGGCAAGGTGTAGTAACCTTGCTGACTCCAGGCTGCTTAGCCAATGCCAAGCCAAAAGGTCGAGTCACATTAAAGACTCAGAGTGGATGCGGAAAGGCATGAAAACCTGCAAGCTGTGTTTTCACTTTTTAATCAGGCATTCTGAAATGATGTAAGTATGACTTTAAAATATGAGAATGTGTTTGTACCAATAGCTTATTTCAGAAATATTTTTATTTTCCTGGAGCACTGGGAGAGATTGTGACTCTGTATTCAGAGCTCTTTTATATCCTCTAAATTAAATTAAATAGCTTTAAATTAGCAGCTATGTAGCCACTCTTATAATTTGAAAAGGGGGCAATAAGCAATCACTCTACATGGTCATGATGATATAGCTAATAATGCATGTAAAATCCACACAGACATGAGAATATAAGTCATTCATATTTTCTTTAAATTTTTTCTTTACATGCAAACCATTGGTTGTCTTGGCTTTTAGTGGTAAGATTTGAGTCTTACCTTAGATGTTCTCTTCTTCTTGCTGTTCACTCTTAGGCCTTTCTTTTTAATGGCACATTTTCCAATCCTGTTGAAGAAAAAAAAATCTCTGCAGCATTTCATCTAGTTAACAAGCTAAATTTCATCAGTTATTCTTGGAACTTGTAAAGAATTATCTTAATGTTGACCAGAAAGCCGACAAAGACTCCTTGTTCCAGATCAGAGATAACATTTGAAACCGAAGTATAACATTTTATAAGTTTTTAATGAGATCTCAGAAGAGTGCAGAGAGCAAATTAGATGACACACATGAAAAGGGCTTTGCACAAATTATAACATCATAGACAAATGCTATTCTTATTTTGATTTATTTATATTCTAGTGGTCAAACACAAGAAACATTTGTATTTTTAAACTCTAAAACACAACTGCTCACTTCACTGGCATTCCAGGATTGGTCTGTTTGCTACCTACTGATTACATTGTTAAATAATTTTATGACCTTTGTGTATTTTTTTATCTGCTTACGTGCATTTGAAATTAAATTTATTTTTCAATTTTGTATGCATTGGTTTCTTACTCCCGGCTCCTCTGCTCTCAGGAATCACTCCTGGCAGGTTGATTTTTTTTACTCCTATATGCGTTTTCTTCCTATCAGGATCATTTAACTTTCCATCTGCTTAAGAAAAACAGGTGCCCAGGCAAGATTTAATTTAAAAGCCATTGCCTGCTATCAAGCTAGTTGATTTCCTACAGTACTCTAGGTTTGCAAAACAAAAATAAAATGAAATAAAATAATGCCTATTTTTCAAGGGGGAGTAAGAATTCCCTCCATTTGCTGGAAAATCTCGGAGATTTGAGCTGAGTAAGCTTAGTTGAGGCCAACTATTTTCAGCATTTTTAAGTCTTATACTGACCATAGCCACATCTTCAAGGCTTATTTTCTTGCCCCCCTCCTCCCAATTTTATTCGCTGTGGGTATAGCTTCTCCGGAGGAAAGAACTGTTTGGGGAATCTTAAAAATGGATGAGCAAAAGAAAACATTCTACTATCAGCCCCTCCTCCCCCATCTCTGTCACCACCGGCGGCCTCTGCAGTTAAACTTCTTTTCTTTTAATCTGTCATCTTCATGTTTTCTTGGTAGGAATCGGCACAACATATGCCCTTCACCAAAAGCAGGCCTGGCCAGACGCCCCAGAGGCTCTCGAAAAACACAGTTCTGCTCCTGAGCCAAAATCCATTTCTCCCAGCTCCAGCTGTTTAGCTCCAGCTGTTCTCGCGGAGGTCATCACTCTGGGCCCGAGGCCCACCCGGCGCCCGCCCTTTCTGCACAACGCAGGAAGATCCTGCTCAAATCCTCCAACACCTAAAGCCAAGTAGGAAGGGCAAGTGGGGGTTAAATTCAGCCTGCAAAAGAAATCAAAGCTTTTTTTTTTTTAACTCCAAATATATACGTCATTTATTTACTCGTACCCACAGACAACTTTTCTGTTCTCGCACAGAAACTCTCCACTTGCTCCTATATACCGCCCTGGCTCTTACATAACGCAAATCCCAAGTGCTGAAGCAGAGTTGGTTGGCTCTCACAGGGATGCCTTCATGGATTTTTTTTCGACGCATGGATTTTGCAGATTTATACCCGCCAGAAAGCATACGTGTATGAGAGATGTGTGTGTGTGCGTGTGTGTGAGTGTGTGTGTGTGTGTAAGAGTGTGTGAATGTTGGTGTCTAAAGAGAGCGCAAAGGAAAAGAAGGGAGGAGAGAGAGAGAGACCTGGAGAAAGACCAATGGAGCTTAGGAAGCCGCACCCCTGGGTTCAGCATGCGTTACCTGGCCCCTCTGATGGCCGGACCCGTGGAGCAAGTGCAGCCCGCTAGCCGCAGATCTCTCGCTGGGGTCCCATCGCCTTTACCACCGCCGCCGCCGCCGCCGCTGCTCCCGCCTAGCCTAGCTCAACCTGCGCGTGATTGACAGCCGGGCGGCTGCGCGCCCGCGCGTCCCAGGCCTGCGCGCTGCCGCCGCCGCCGAGCTTCTGGGTGCGCGCTGCGCGGGCCAGAGCAAAGGGGCGGGACCAGAGCCGCTGGCACCATGCCAGAGGGCGAGGGCTTTCGGGCGGGCTGGCATGGGCGCCAGGGCGACCCCGCACTGGGTTTGGACGCCCGGCTGTCTCTCTTCCTCGTTCCTTTGTTTTCTAAGAGCCCAGAGAATCAACCGCCGGGTAGGTGCAGCCTGGTCATAGAGCAGCTTTTAAAGGAGTGGGGTAGACAGTTGTGATGAGTTTGTTCCAGCACCCATCTCTCCGACAGTCACATTTCCCACCACCAGTGTCCCCAGATTCCCTCCCCTTCTCCTCCTCCTCCTCCTCTTCTTCCTTTTCCTCTTCCTCCCCCTCCTCCTCCCTTTCTTCCTTTTTTTTTGGCTTTTGGGGTTACACCTGTCGATGCTCAGGGGTTGTTTTTTGGCTCTTCACAGAGTAATTACTCATGGCGGTGCCATATAGGATGCTGGAGATTGAAACTGGGCCAGCAACATACAAAAGAGAATGGCCCTGCCTCTTGATTCTCTATTGAACAGATATGGTGAACTATTAGTATTTGCCAAGAGAAATATGAGTTATTTCTCTTAACATGATGTCCTTCAGTTCCATCAAACTTACAGAAAATCGTAAGATTTAATTTTTTATAGCCAGAGTATTTCACTGCGTATATGTACCACAAATTCTTTATCCATTCATTTGTCATTGGACATTTTGTTTTATCCATTTCTTACTTCTTCCAATGAACTTAGGTATGCACATGTCTTTCAAATGAGTGCTTTTGTATTGGGGGATGGGAAGATGCCAAGAAGTGAATTGTTGGGTCAGTTCTACAGAAGAGGTTTAGGCATAGAGGACTGACATGGACCCTGATGAGACAGACTTATAATTGTCATAGGTCCCACAGCTATTAAAGTGGATAGGTAGGCTGGGATCTACAAGATTATCTCCTGGGGGGAATTTAGGGTATAAGTAATATTCTGTCTCAAACCAGTCAGGAAAAGCTGGAACAGGCCAAAGCAGAGGCTGAAAAAATTCTTTGATGGGAATGACTTGCCTTCTTGTTCTTTAAGTTCACAGAAACTCTTGGGCCTGGTTTAATACTATTTTTTTTTTGCACAACTGAAGCTGCTGGGGGCACTTTGGAGGGTTGTTACATTTCTTTCTCTGACCCTCGTCTTTATATAAGTGCACTGTTGAAAACTCTTGGCGTTGCTACTAACCTCGCTTTCTTATAGTCACATGGGGGATGGATTTGCTGCATGTCTAATTATTCTTACATTTTGCTGTGGCTGTTGTCCTGTCTTTGACCATTCCTAGGAATCAGCACACCTGGGAAGTACATGGGCTGAGGGTTACACTTGTAGCAGGTGTTGGGATTTGGAATGGAAATTGCTGACTTCCATTTTGGTTTTTGGTTCGTGATCTGGTATTTTCTGAAAGTGCATGAAGAATATCATCTAGTAACCCAGAGGCAGTCTAAATAGGGCTTGTAGTGACAGCCCGGCAGATATGGGCTAGAATTAGCCAAGTGTGCCTGATATATAATAAGGACTCACCTTACCATAGCTGTTGTTATTGTTGTTTAGCATTTGGGTGTCTGTTTTCAGCGGGGATCTCAAGTCTTCTAGTTTCTCAGACACTCTCCACTTGTTTCCATTCTTGTAGTAGATCTGTTTCCAACTGTGACACCCCTGGCTTCTTTGTGCAGGCTTCTGACGTGGGAGATGGGGGGAAGACAGTAGTGTTCTAAATTTTACTGCCACGTCTACCTTGGGCTCTTTAAATCTCAAGAAATTTGAATTATGTATACAAATAAGACTTGATTTCTACAACCCCAGTTTCCTTTGAAATGTGAACGATCAGCTTACCTTTCACAAACCCTACACTTAGTAATTTTATACGAATTTGAAAATAAAGATAATTACTTTGCAGAAACTAAGTGTTGAGGATGTGCTGCATGGTTTCCCTGAGTTATGACATAGAAATGTTTAGCAGAGCATGTCTTATTATGTTACGATTTGATACACATGTGTGGAATGCCTGTCATTTATAATGCAAAGGATAAGCCACAAACAGAAGCAACAAAAAAGTCACAGAGATCAGGGGTGAAGAGAGGTTGTAGATTTATGAGTAGTTTTCCATAAGGGATGTGTGATGTGATCTTCACTTGCCTCTATAACTTTCAATTTAATACCTCTTCTTCTATAGTCATCATTTCTTATCACACTGAACATATTGGATGTTCTTCAATCATAGCCTGCAATTTCCTCATTCCTTTATTTGCTTTAGTAGTTCTCTGTGTATCTCTAAGTGCTATTTATTATGTATTTATTTTGGGTCTCCCAACCGAAGTACTTTGGAACTCAGGCAATAAACAGCCACACAAGGTAATGTTTGGCCAATTAGAGTGGAGACTAATTAGGTCAATGCTCAGGTCTTGCAATGTAGTGTTGATTGGATACAGCAGTGCTGGGGTCCACCAAGGCCCAACTCAGTTGTGCTTTTGAAGGAGTCATATGATATTGTGGGGTCAAACGTGGTTCCTTGTGTATGAAAGACACGAGCCCCTGACATCAAGCTATCTTTATGAATCTAAGTTTTAAAAAATATATTTATAAAGGGGACTTACTTGGGGATTCTTGATAATGCTCACGACTGCCTGGGACCACATTTTCCCAGGAATCAAACTCAGGGCCTGGGCATGCTCTACTGCTTATGCAATTTTCTGGCCCAAGTGTAATCTATTAAACACTAGCAAAGCTAGATCTTTTCAACAAAGCCTTCTTTGATTTGCTTGAATGCAGTGCTTGCTCTTCATTTCAAGTCCTCATAACATCCAGTATTCCCTGTTTTATGGCACTGCTACTTTTGGGCCCTCTACTTAAATTATTTTATGGATCTGTTCATTCTCTCCTTCTAGGCTTTAAATTCCAGAGAAGAAGGACTTACACATAATTCATGTTGTGTTCTACACAATGACTGCTATGTCACTTTGTACAAATTAAACATCATTTCTTTTATTTTTTGGGTCACACCCAGTGATGCTCTGGGGTTACTCCTTGCTCTGTGCTCAGAAATTCCTGCTCATGGTGCTTGGGGGAACCATATGGGATGCCAGAGATTGTACCCAGTTTGGCTGCATGTAGGCAAATGCCCTCTCTGCTGTGCTATAACACCGGCTCCTAAACGTGCATTTCTATTAAATAGTAAATTAGGGGTCCGGAGATATAGTAGTGTGGGTAAGGCACAACCTGGGTCTGATTGCTGGCCAACCTGGGTTTGATCTCTAGCACTCCACGATGGTTCCCCACCTAACTCCCCCCATCCCAAGTGAAACCTGAGCACAGAGTCAGGAGTAAGTCCTGAGCACAACCAGTTGTGGCTCCAAAACCAAACCTAAGCAAAACAAAATAAAAATATCCTGGTAAATTAGTGACTAAACCATGTGAATCTGGAGGTGGACTTTGGTGAGTTGGTAACCAGGCCTGGTTAGGGAGAAGAAAAGGGAGTTTCACAGAGGAATGAAAAGCTCAGGATTCCGGGTTATGCTCAGTTTCCAGATTGGTACCTGAAATTCAGGGCTTTTAAGAAAGATGGGACAGCGATGGAGGACTTTCCCACAATCAGCCCACACTCTCATGAGAGGCACAGGCAGCCCGAAACTACTGACTGCTTGGTGTTGGCCTCAGTTGCTTCTGGGTCTGCGGCCTGGCCAGCCTCTCTCTGCCTGGCCAGGGGGTTCTGCATTAGGCGTGAATTTATGATTAGTCTGTTCTCTGTATTTCTGGACACAACAGATGTCAGTTTGCTTTTTGCTGCTTGATGATAGTGGGAAGTTCATGGTGATCAAACTCCAATTTCGCATTTTTTAAAAGGCAGCAATTGGGAAGTTCCTTCTGGCTCTTTTCTTTTTCTTTCTTTTTTTAAAATTTTTTATTATACCACCGTGAAACATACAATTACAAAGGTGTTCATAATTGGTTCTTGGTAATACAGTATACCAGCACCCATCCCTCCACCAGTGCCCCATTTCCACCACCAATGTACCCCACCCCCTCCCGCCCACCCCCATGCTGCCTTAATAGCAGGTACCCCAGTTTGCTCTCTTTCTCTCTCTCGTCTCTGCATCTCTCTCCCTCTTATTTTACACATTGTGGCTAGTCCTGCAGATATTTAGAGTTTATCACTTAAGTCTCTTTGTGTATATTCAATGGTGAGTTTTAATCTGCCATTACCATTTCTCACATTTAGTAAAACACTGGTATCTATTTATGTCGATTAATGAATGCAGTCATTCTATATCTGTCCTTTTCCTTCTGACTAATTTCACTCAGCATGATAGTCTCCATGTACATCCATTTGCAGGTAAATTTCATAATTTCACCTTTTCTGACAGCTGCATAGTATTCCACAGTGTAGATGAACCACAGTTTCTTTAGCCAGTCCTCTGTTCTCTGGCATTTAGGTTGTTTCCAGATTCTAGCTATAGTGAATAGCGCAGAGATGAATAAAGAAGTATAGATAGTGTTTCTGCTATGTGTTTTTCGGTCTCTCGGGTATATTCCCAGGAGTGCTATTGCTGGATCAAATGGGAGCTCAATATCTAGTTTTCAGAGGAATGCCCATATTGTTTTCCAAAAGGGCTGGACCAGTCGGCACTCCCACCAACAGTGGATCAGAGTCCCTTTTTCCCCACATCCACGCCAGCACTGGTTGTTCTTGCTGTTTTGGATGTGTGCCAGTCTCTGTGGTGTGAGATGGTACCTCATTGTTGTTTTGATTTGCATCTCCCTGATGATTAAAGATGAAGAACACTTTTTCATATGCCTTTTGGCCATTCGAATTTCTTCTTTTTGGAAGCTTCTGTTCATTTCTTCTCCCCATTTTTTGATGGGGTTGGCTGTTTTTTTCTTGTGGAGTGCTACCAGTGCCTGATATATCCTGGATATTAACCCCTTGTCAGATGGGTATTGGGTGAATATCCTTTCCCACTCTGTGGATTGTCTTTGTATCTTGGTCACTGTTTCTTTTGAGGTGCAGAAGCTTTTTTAGTTTTATATAATCCCATTTGTTTATCTTTGCTTCCATTTGCTTGGTCAGTGGTGTGTCCTCTTTAAAGATACTTTTCGTTTCGATGTCGTAGAGCGTTGTTCCTATGTTTTCTTCGATGTACCTTATAGATTCATGTCTGATGTTGAGATCTTGAATCCATTTTGATCTGACTTTTGTGCATGGCGTTAGAAGGAGGTCTAAGTTCATTTTTTTACATGTAGCTGCCCAGTTTTCCCAGCACCATTTGTTGAAGAGGCTTTCTTTGCTCCACTTAATATTTTTTTGCTCCTTTATCGAAGATTAAGTGGTTGTATATTTGAGAATGTGTTTCAGGATACTCAGTTCTATTCCATAGGTCTACAGGTCTGTCTCTATACCAATACCACACTGTCTTACTTACAACTGCTCTGTAGTAGAGCTTGAGGTTGGGGGAAAGTGATATCTCCCATCTTCTTTTTCCCAAGGATTGCTTTAGCTATTCATGGAGTTTTATTATGGAATTCTGGCTCTTTCTGAGGTCCAGGCTTTCTCTTTGAGGGAATTTTTGCTGATTGATTAGATCAGACAGAGAGAGAGAGAGTGCGGAGGGCAGAGGGGTGAGTTCTTAGCCTCGCTCATGAGGAACTTGTGATTCCAGGGAATCTTGGGTAGAGAGTCTGTATCCAAATATATTTTCTTTTCTGTATTCATTTCTTCACCACGAACAAATAGGAGCTAAGCTCATATTTTCTTTTGTTCTTTAAATTTTATTATATTACCTTGAGAGAGATAATTACAAAGCTGTTTGTGATTGGGTTTCAGTCATATAGTGTTCCATCACCTATCCCTCCACCAGTGGCATTTTCCAACACCAATGTCCCCATTTTCCTCCCTCATCCTGCCTGCCTCTATGGCAGGCTCTTTTCTTCTTCTCTTTCCCTTTCTCTCTTCTTTGTGCATTGTGGCTTGCAATACGTACAAGTGAGGGTTACCATGTATATATCTTTACTTCAATATTCAGCTCTAGTCTAGCATTATCATTTCCAACTATTATTGGCAAATTTATTCCTTCTGTATCTTACCTGTCCTCTGCCCCCAAACACTTGTGGTAGATTTCAACCCTTGACAAGTCCTCCTGGTCCCTATTTTTGCCTAGCCTTGGATATTAGTCTCATACTATATTTTTTCCATTAATATTTTTTAATAATCACCAGCCAGAGTGGTAACAGCTCTCATCTTGACAGCTGACTGACCACCCAAACAAGGACCCCAACTCCCTTAAATGCCACCAGATCAAAGGGCAGTACAACTTGGTGTTAAATTAGCATAGCTTACACTACAAGGACATTTTGCATTTTTATGGTATATATAGTCATATTTATTAAAAAGTCAATTTCTTGTTAGTATATTAGTTCCCACAAAAAGATAATTTTATTTCTTAAAGATACTTATGATCTTCAAGAATTTTTATGTGATTTTTAAAAATATTTTATTATACCACTGTGAGATATACAATTACAACATTGTTCGGTGTTTGGAGGTTTCCGTCACATAGTGTTCCAGCACCCCACCCTCCACCAGTACCCATTTCCCACCACCAATGTCCCCAATTCCCTCCCCCTCCCATAGTCTGCCTAAATGGCAGTTTCTTTATCTCTTTTCTCTCTCTCCCCCTCTCTCTTTTCCTTCTCTTACATATTGTGGATTGCAATACATACACTTAGAGGCCATCATGTGCATTTTTTTTTGCCTGTATTTAATGCTCAGTTCTAGGTTGGTATTAGTCCTTTTCGACATTTATTTGAACAGGTTCCCTTCTCTGTCTTACCTAACCTCTGACTCCCACATGTTGTGGTAATTTCCATTTTTGGTAAGACCTGATCCACATTTCGCCTGACTCATACTGCATTTTTTTATATCCCACAAAAGAATGCAGTCAATCACTATCTATCCTTTTCCTTCTGACTATTTTACTCAGCATGATAATCTCCGTGTCCATCCATCTGTAGGCAAAATTCATGACTTCATGAATTTATGACAACAGCTGCATACTATTCCAATGTGTAGATGTACCTTAGTTTTGTTTTTTTTTATCCAGTTGTCTGTTCTCGGGAACTCAGGTTGTTTCCATATTCTGACTATTGTGAATAGTGCTGCAATGAATATAGAAGTCCAGAGGATGTTTCTGTTGTGTGTTTTTGGCCCCCAGGGTATATTCCTGGGAGTGGTATTGTTGCGTCAAATTTCAGGTTTTTGGAGGAATGCCCATATTGTTTTCCAAAAGGCTGGGCCATTTGGCATTCCCACCAGCAATGAATGGGAGTCCCTTTTTCCCTCAAATCCACATCAGCACTGGTTATTCTTGTTCTTTTGAATGTGCACCAGTCTCTGTGGTGTGAGATGATATCTCATTGTTGCTTTGATTTGCATCTTCCTGATGTCTAGTGATGAGCAACATTTTTCCATATGCCTTTTGGCTATTTGAATGTCTCCTTTGAGGAACTTTCTGTTTATTTCTTCTCCCTATTTTTTTGATGGGATTGGATGTTTTTTCTTAAGTTTGACCAGTAGAAGCTAGACTCATAAAGCCTAGAGAAAAAAGTACAAGAGAATGTTTCTTGTACTTTTTTGTACATTCTCATAAAGTACAAGAGAATGTTCAGTACTTGACATAGCTTTCCATTGTGTTTCTTTTCAGAAGAGGGAACATATTTGCTACTAGATGTTCTTGTAACAGAGAATGGTCCGGGTGAAGAAGAATAAGTTCAGAGCTGGAAGAGCTGACCTCAAATTACAAAGTGATGTGTCTTCATGGTCAACTTTCTCTGTGTTCGCCTGCCATGGAACTCAGCTTTATTAATGCATAAATGACACAGAGCATTTACTTTCTTCATATCACCTAATTGCCATTTATTTTTCTGGTGGTGCACAGTTTCTCCAGCTATAAATTACCTTGCTGTTCTTGTTTTTGTTTTCTTGTAGTAGCTTTTCCTTGCTTTAGTCTCAGAGTAAAACTGACTTTTTAAAATAAGTCTAGGGATGTTAACTCCTCTTCAGATGCTTGAAGTAATTTGGGAAGGATTGATGTTCATTTGGGGAGAAGTGGTTCTTTCACGTGGTGCTCAGAATCACTTGGGCTGCTCCCAGTGATTCTGTCAACTGGGCTAATGTTCAAAGGGAGTGCCTGAGGATGAGGTGCTAGAAATTATCCTGACCACTCCTGGTGTTCCATTAGCCCCAAGAGCCACATCCAGAGGTTCTCAGAGTCTTCCAGGGCTATTTCTAGTGATTCTCCAGGGATTGTGTGTTGCTGGGAATCCAGATTGGGATTGACTGCACGCAAGGCATGTATCTAACATCCTTCCAGTTTCTGACATTTATCCTTCAATCTTTGCTTCATTTCTCTAGTGAAGTCATTTAGTCCTGAACTTGTCCTCATTTGGAAATTTTGGTTACTAATTCAATAATTTTACTCAGATTGGTCTGTTCAAATATCCTGTTTCTTCATGATTCAGTAATAGTAGACTATATGTTCCTGGGATTTTAATCTATTTTTTAAAGGTTTCTAATATTTTTGTAATAATTATTCATAAGGGCTCTTAAGATCCTTTGTATTTCTTTATTATTATTCTTGTTTGTTTTGGTGTTCCACCCAGTGGTGCTTAAGGGTTACTCCTGTGCATCAGGAATTACTCCTGGCGGTGCTCAGAGAACTGTATGGGATACTGGAGAGGGAAACTGGGTTGGCCGCATGTAAGGCAAACACTCTACTTGCTGTACTATTGCTCTGACCCAAGATCCTTTGTATTTCTGTGACTGAAGTTGTAGTCTTCTGTTTTATTTGTTGTGTATGAGCCTATCACAGCCCGGCTCATCGAGTTCCACCCTGCAGCAGTCTTTTTTAAATCCGGTTCAGGTACTCCGCAGACATGGGGCAGAACTGCTACTGGCTCTCCGGTGACCAGCCGCTCACGAGGTGCCCGGGAGGGATGGTGGGTTCTAGCCCTGGCCCACCACCCCAGCAGAGCCTTGCAACAAGCCAGACGACCCCCACTCCATGAGGGCCTCCATTGTCCACATCCGGACTTCTCTCTCATCAGAACTCCACCCAGCAGACCAGCCTATTACAGCCCGGCTTGCGCGGCCACGAGTGGCCGTGCAGTTCAGCAATAAATGCTGGACTTAGAGATGCCTACAAGAGTATGCTACCTGCACGGAAGAGCCTGGCAAGCTACCCATGTTGTATTTGATATGCCAAATACCAGTAGCAATTATAGACCTCATTCGGAATGGATTGAGGCTCTTTATGTTCCTGGAGCAAGCAGATGCCCTTGGGCTCTACTAGCATGAGACAGGACATATGGAGATGTTACTGGGGCCCGCTCGAGCAAATCGATGATGAGCGGGAAGACAGTGATACAGTGATACAGTATGTTTGTGTGTAGGGAATCAAAGCCAGAACCTCAGACATGCATGGCATTTATCATACCTCCAAACTACATGTAGAGGGGGCCGGAGCGATAGCCCATGCCAGCCCGGGTTCAATCCCTAGCATCCCATATGGTCCCCCGAGTACTGCCAGGAGTAATTCCTGAGTGCAGAGCCAGGAGTAACCCCAGAGCATTGCCAGGTGTGACCCCAAAAAAAAAAGCAAAAAAACCAAAAACAAACTACATGTAGAATCCTATCTTTTTTATTTATAATTTTATTTTTTCTGTCTCCTGACCTAACTTTCATATTTAGTTTCACCTTTGACCCCATTGTTGTTCATGGGTATGTTGTTTACTTTCTGTATAATTGTGTATTGCTCATGTTTCCTCTTGATTCCTAATTTTATAACACCATCTTTAAAATGGATGTTTGCTTTCAGTCTCAGTCTTCTGAAATTTAAAAGATTTGTGTTGTGTGCTAACATGGTGGGTTTTCATCTGCTGGCTCCTGTACCAGTGACAGAGCACAGAAAGTTATAATTTAGAATGATGAGATTTATGCTCTCACTTCTTTTTTTTTCTCAGCTTATCTTGGTTTCAGTTTTTCCTCTTACACATACACGCCCTAAAACAGCCCATCTAGCAAAATGTCAGGTCGCGAATAAAGAGGCTTCTATAAATCCTAAAGGACTCAGTGCCAAAGACTGTTTTAAATTGATGTGATGCAGACAGATTTTATACAGTCACTGGTTGTGTGTAAGCAGGTGTCTAAAGGCCTTAGTAGGTTACCTGTCTGCCAAATAGCTAGGCAGTGAAAATACAAAACCAACTTAAAATAGGCTTAGCGTTCAGTTAGAGTTGGGGGAAATAGCGAGCTCCATGGGCTGAGCACTGTTGGCAGAGACTTTGAAACACAGAGCCAAGAATAAGCCCCGAACTCCATCAGGTGCAGCCCCAAACCACACACACAAACACTCACAACACATACACACATGTACACAATTATAAAGACATATCAAATTTTTAAGAAATTTTTTTCATTGAATCACAATGATATACACAGTTACAAAAGTGTTCATGATTGGGTTTCAGTCATATAAGTTCCAACACTTGTCCCTTCACCAATGTACATTTCCCAACACCAATGTCCCCAGTTTCCCTCTCATCCCTTTACCCTGCCTGCCTCTATGGCAAGCACTTTCTCTCTCTCTCTCTCTCTCTCTCTCTCTCTCTCTCTCTCTCTCTTTCCCTCTCATTTTGGATATTATGGTTTGCAATAAAGATATTGAAAGGTTATCATGAACATCCCTTTACCTACTTTCAACACTCAGTTCTTGTCCAGAGTGATCATTTCCAACTATTATTGAAGGAGACACACTTTATAGGAAGGTTATCAGTGATACAAAGACACAGCCAAGGAAAAGAGAATACTGGAATTAAGGCACTTTTCTTACATGCAATTGACCACAGTTCATCCCCAGTACTGCAAATGGTCCTCAGGTACCTTGAAGAATGATACTTGAATATTTAAAATAAGAAACATAAAAAGAATGATACTTGAGCACAAAGCCAGGAGTAAGGTCTTGGCACTGCCAGGAATAGCCCCAAACTTAAACAGATAAAATAGAGACAAAGTTTTAAGAACCTGTTTCCTGATTGATGGTCTAATTCTATTCCCCTGCTCTATGGTGTCTGTTATTTCTGTTACATTGAAGAAGGTTGGAAAATCATTAGTCATCTTTTTTCTCCAAAGTCCACTCAAACCCAATTTAGTAAAAATATCTAGCAGAGTTATGTATTACCATTAGGATGTGCATATGACCACCAGGACCGTAATGGATGGATGAAACTAGGGAAGAAAGTTCTTTTTTCACCAAACAGTTATATATTTGAGGAGCAGGTTGATTTTTCCATGATAGAAATACTGCTCTTCCCTTAGTTTAGCAGAATGTGGATGCCCAATAACCGTAGGAATCTTTTAACTCTGTTATGAAATAATGATGCGAGAGTATTGCAATTTTAAAAACTGCTTTGAAATTTCATCAGTCTAATGCATATAGTACTGAAAAGTTAGTTCAACTGTTACAGTAATCACCCTGATTTTCCCCATTGCCTTAAAATGTGAGTGTAAAGGCCACATTGGGAAGGTGAGTATTGAAAAAGCTCTTTATTAGCCAAATAAAAATCAATGTAACATGGCTGCATGAAGGCTGGAGAGTTACCATCCAGCCTGCCCCTCTCCCCATATAGATGTTAGTAAATGGTGCTCTCCAGAAGTGCATCTAAATCGAAGACATTCCTTCTGGACCTAATACTTTATACTTTCAGACATCTTTCAATCCATCTTCCTTTATTTGAGGGTCTCATTTTATTTCTTGCTGCAATATCTTCCTTTTTGGGTCTGCTTCTCTTGCATTTATTTTTCCCAGGTGTTAGCCCTCTCATACTACTATTCTTTTGCTTGAGGTTCACTTATTTCAAAAGCATTTATCAACAGTGTCTATCAGTCATTTGTACAGATTTTAATGAGTTAAAGATGGGTTAAATAATTAATATCTCATTAGTAATGAGATATTAATGAGTTAAAGATGAGACAGTATGAAATCAAACTAAGACAAACTACATAAAATATCTACATCACACATCACTTGTCTTCCCATTGTTCATCCATTTGCTCGAGCGGGCACCAGTAACATCTCCATTCGTCCCTGTCACATCTGCTCACTACAGGAACACGAAGAGCCTCAAACCATTTGATCAGGTCATGGGAATGAGGTCCAGCATCGTTACTGTTCTTGGCATATTGAATACGACACGGATAGCTTGCCAGGCTCTGCCATGTGGGTAGGATACTCTGGTATGCACTGATAAATACTGTAATTGGCTCAATAGTACTTCCAAGGTCTCATGAAGGCCAAAATGATAGCTCAATGGGCTGGAGCACGTGATGAGCCCCTTTAAAGGGGGAATTGAGGCAGGCATGGAAAGTTAGGAGAGAGTTCCAAATTATATGGATGCTCCATATGTTTGCTGAATCAAAGAGTGGCTGGAGAATCCAGCAATGGCATTGTCGGTGGGTGTTAGACATGGTTTGATCTTTGCAATTCAGCTTATACCTGCTGAACAGCAGAGAGAGAGGGAAGCTTCTGTTAGCCATTCAGCTTAGTGGTCAGGCCTGTGTTGTATGGCCATTTTTGTGCACTCAGTGTCAGTGCAATGATATACTCATGTTTGTAAACCAAAGTACAAAATTCTGTTGATCTTTCAGAAATGTTCCTGGGGACTGGGAGAGTCTTGGTTTACAGCAGACAGCTCGTCTAGAAACCATTGATGTGGTCATTTAGGTTTTCTGTTATGTATGTGTATGTTTGTATGGGGAGATTGGGGAGGTAGATGAAGAGGTGGGGGGACATTTTCCAAGTAGTGCTCCAGGTCTCTACTGGCGATACCTAACCCTGTGGACCTGATGGTTTAGTTCTAGAGTTAGATCATGTGTTGCTAGAGGGTAGTCCTGCTGAGGGGTGAGGTGGAGGTGGAGTGTGGTCACCAGAACTAGTCCAGTAGAGTTTAGGGAGTAGCTATAGTTCTAGGACTTAAACTTGGGTCCTTGAACATGCGAGACACATTATTGGCCCTTCTTGCTCTCTCCTCAACCACAGACTTTCTTTTAGTTCAACTATACTCAAAATCAGCCTCCCTCCCTCCATCCTCACCACTCTCCACTCCAAGCCTGACGGCTTCCTGATTGTTCTTCTGTCTCTTCTGCTTTCCAGGGTCTATGATATCATTAAAATTTTAGAAATATATAGCCTACATATAAGATGAGCTCTCTCTGGAAAGGAATGGATAATCTCCACTAATGAGCATAGACTAATTCTGGTAGATTGGTGAGGAATATACTACATTTATTTTTTTTCTCTCCTGGACTCCCAGGTAAGAAATCTCAGGCAAGTTTGCTGAGGAAATTCTTTGAGCAGAGGCTAGTGTGGTGATGGCATAGATGTGGAGTTGGGGAGACAGATATCAGATTGTTCTGGAAAGTTTGATCTTGTTCTGCTTTCTGTGCTACTCAATGGCATTTACAAAGCTCTTGTGTGAGATGGTGCTTTGTGGAGTATGACTCAGCCAGGACTCTTGCTGTCTGGTCTGGCTTGCGTTGGGTGTCTTGGCAACATCACCAGTGTGGAAGGTGCCCTTGAGATGGATGTGATGGATGCTGCTCTGTGAACAATAAGTATTGGAACACTCTCAGGTGGAAGATGAGAGTGATTACTGAGAAGATGTTTCTTTTCCACAGAGTTTATAGACATGGAGCAAAAATGCTCAATGAAGCATCTCAATTTGAAGGAATAACAGTATGTTACCAGGTTGAAACAGAGACTCTTGATTGTTAAACATGATGGGGATACAGGAGCATAGTAAATTATGGTATCACTTTTATTCTTTGCAATGCTCAGGGTGCAAAACATCACTCTGTCTTGGGTGCCAGAGAGACAGTAGAGTGGTGTCTTGGGTAGTAGATTGAGTGCTTGCCTTGCATGTGGCCAACCCAGGTTCCACCCCCAAGATCCCGTATGGTCCCCCTAGCCCTGCCAGGAGTTATTTCCAAGAGCATAGTCAGGAGTTACCCCTGAGCACTGCCTGGTGTGCTCCCCCAAAAAATTCACTGCCTAAGGTGATGAATGGTGAAATAGAAGCTTTCAACTAAAATGCATTCTTCTCTCAAGACCCTTAGTTCCCCCAGGTACATGAAAGTCAGCATAGGGAGGTGAGAGCTTCCTTAGGTGACCCCAGTCTTGGTCTGGTCTGAGAATTCACTCGTAATGGTTTTCCAAAAAGGACAATGTTAAAACTGGAGAATCCGATTGCATAGGAAACTCCTTTAAAGAAGCCTCTTCTGTTACCCCTTATTATCAAAGCACTGAACTGCTTATGTTTCAGACTCCTGACTCTCCTGGCACATGCACCATCATTATATGTACACACACACATATGAACACATTTGCTCATTTTTATTTTTATTTTATTTTTTACTTAATTTTTATTATACCACAATGAGATATACAATTAGAAGGATGTTCATAATTGGGTCTCTGTATACAGTGTTCCAGCACCCATCCCTCCACCAGTGCCCCATTCCTACCACCAATGTCCAAACACTCCCTCCACCCAATCCCAGCCTGCCCATATAGCAGGAACCTTTTATTTATATCTCTCTCTCTGTCTCTATATTTCTCTCTCTCTTCTCTTACACTTTGTGGCTTGCCCTACAGGTATTAATGGTTTATGATGTCTCTATGTGTATAATCAATAGTGAGTTCTAGTGTGACATTATAATTCCCCATATCCTCCCCAGTTTGTTGCAACTAGAATGATCATTACAGTGTATAAATGTGAAAGATCCTGGGAAGGACCTGGTCCTAACTTCCATTATTGCCTAAGTCTGTCACGTGGCCGTGGGTCTGGAGTGTCTCTCATCTGGTATTGCTGGCTGTGGAAGCTGGGAGCTCGCAGCCACGCCCACCGACATGGAGGTGGAGGAATGGGAGGAGGAGCCCAAATCCCCTCCGCATGTCCGTCCAGCGTGACCCCCCTGCACATGTGTGCGAACCCTAGGAGCTATGTTGGACTCAGCCAGGGGCTGAGCCATTTACTGCCCTCTAAAACTCCATGGGCTGCTCCACGTGGGGCCGAGCAGCACAGTGGTGGGTCTGGAGTGTCTCTCGTCCGGTGTTGCTGGCTGTGGAGGCTCCTGTATGTACTTTCAATTGACATGCTCTCTGCAGATTTTCTGTGGCCATGGTTTTCATGTTTACCTTACCATGTCATAGTTAGAAATTTCAGGGTACAAAAGAAATCAACCTGTAGCTTGTTAGGTTCTTTAGAGGCTGGACAAATGATCAAACAAGCATCAGCAAGAGATGAGAAGTAAAAAAGGAATTTATTCATAGCATTGCTACCTTCCTTTCATGGAGAGATGCAGTAAAAGCATGTTTTCAGAGACTGACTTAAAAGGAGCATCTTAGTTTAATGAAAGGCCAGGAGTGGGAGGAGACGGTCTTGTTGAGAGTTATCAAAGAAAGAACAAGAACATGGGGCCGGAGCGATAGCCCAGCGGATAGGGTGTTTGCCTTGCACGCGGCCGGCCCATGCCGGCCAGGGTTCGATCCCGGCATCCCATATGGTCCTCCGAGCACCGCCAGGAGTAACTCCTGAGTGCAGAGCCAGGAGAAACCCCTGAGCATTGCGGGTATGGCCCAAAAAGCAAAAAAAAAAAAAAAAAAAAAAAGAACAAGAATGGTCAAATGCAAGCAGATGGGGTAGGCTCCTACTTTCCTATTGACAAGATTGCATCTTCCCGAGGATAGCAAGGAAGATACCCTTAAAGAATTTTACATGGAAGCATGTTTTGCCAAGCCAGTTTCAGTTCTGCCTTCAGGGCCCTTGCCATGAAATTAACCATTTGCCAAAGACCTGTTTTTGGGGAGGCTGGTTTTGGCTTCCCTACAAAATTCGTAGCAAACAACTAAGTATTTATAAGGTATCACTGTATCACTGTCTTCCGTATATCATCGATTTGCTCAAGCGAGCACCAGTAACATCTCAATATGTCCTGTCACATGCGAGATAGCCCAAGGGCATCATCCCGATCCAGGAACATAAAGAGCCTCAAACCATTCCATCAGGTCCTGGGAATGAGGTCTATAATTGTTACTGGTATTTGGCATGTCAAATACGACATGGGTAGATTGCCAGGCTCTGCTGTGTGGGTGGGATACTCTAGTAGTCACCTCAAAACTCGAGCAATTATTGATGAATCGCGCAGGGCTGCGTGAGCGAGGCTGTGATCAGCTCTTCTGCTGGGTGGAGCTCTGAGGAGAGGCGGAGTCCAGATGTGGAAAATGGCGGCCTTCATGGTGTGGGGGGTTCCTCTGGCTTCTTGTGAGGCTCTGCTGGGCTGGCCTTGAAAAAGACTGCTGCAGGGTGGGTCACTGATGATCTGGGCTGTGATCAGCTCTTCTGCTGGGTGGAGCTCTTATGACAGGACCTGGCCTTGTACCTGCAGGATGCAGCCGGGCCCTCTAATAAGATGATCAGTTGCTGGCGGAAGCAGGACAGGCTAGGAGTGGCCTCCTGCTCCCTTTGCTGTCTGTAGGCGACTTCCCCCAACCTGAAAGGAAAAGGCCAAACTGAAGATGCTCTTCCAGGAAAGGCCCAGAGGCAACCTGGGCCTGGTTTATAAGGTAACCTGTGCAATATTTTCCTGGTCTCATCTCAGAAATTCCGCATCTTGTCAGGCAGCCTGGTGCAGTGTAGAGATTGGGGTCCAAAATGTCAGAGAAGTTACACCATCTCCTTGACACAACTTGGGAAATAGGAGCAGAGAGGAGGCCCCTGGATTCAGGGCGGAACCAGGAGCTATGGAGTTCTAGCATTCCCCAACCTGCACCACAAGGGGACTCAATAGAAGTGGGCGCTGTGACTATAGCTTTTGCTCTAGTGAGGCTGTTTTATCTGCTCTAGATGGGAATAAAACTCCTACATCTTTTGTTCCTTTTCTTTCTTTTTTTTGAGGAGCACTACAGTGCTCAGGGCTGACTCCCACCTCTGTACTCAAGGATCACTCCTGGAGGCGTGTGGGCCCATATGGGGTGCTGGAGATCAAACCGGATAGTCACATGTAAGGCAAAAGCCCCACCCACTGTATTATCATCCTTCAGGTCTGCTTTGTTCTTATTCTTGATTTTCATGTTTCCTGTTGATCACCTCTGCCTGCCTGTAGCCTGGAAAGAGATTTTTCCTGCAAAGAGAGGACACAAGGAAAATTTTCTCCTTTACACTTAATTATTCACTTACTGGCTATTTTTTAATATACTGTGTATGCACTCTTATTGAGAAATAATTGACAGAATAAAGTTCATGGATTTATGAATTTAATATGAATTTTTATTATATACTTATATGGCTACTACCCCAAATAAGATACATAGCACCCCCCAACACTCCTCCTCAAAAAAAGTTTTTCTCTGCATCCTTTTGGTAATTTTATTCATTTTGGGGGGGTAAGTAAGGTGAGGGGTGGAGTCACACAGGGCTTATTTCAGACTCTGTGTTCAGGGATCACTCCTGGTGCTTAGGGAACCATAAGCTGCTCCAGGCTTGCTACATGCAAGGCAAGTGCCTTCACCCTTGTACTATTTCTCCAACCCTGGTAATTTGTATTCTTAACAGCTTTCTGATTTATAGACCAAGATATTGGCTTTTCCTGCTTGTGGATTTCTTATAAATGGAATCAATCATTTTGTGTATTACTGTCTGGCTTCTTTTATTTAACATAATATTTTGAGATTCATTCTTGCTATTTCATCTATCAGCATATCGTTCTTTTTATCACTTACATTTCATTGTGGAATTATATTACAATTTATTGAATCATTCTCTGATACGGATATTTGAGTTGTTTTCAGTTTTGGTCACTATGAATAAAAATTCTATAAACATTTTCATTTTTTTGGTGGATGTATATTTTCAATTTTATAGAACTTATAGAACTTAAGTTCTATAAAATTGTAGATTGGAGAAAAAATTGATTTTTAAACTAATTTTTCAGTTGTCTGTGGATTTATATCATTTAAGTGTCATATTCAAGGTAAAAATATTGTTGCTGAAAGCAATTTTTGTCTATGTAAATCAGTCACTGTAGAACTTTCAGCATTTGGGTATGGATTTATTTATTCTTTGTTTCTTTGTTTTTGTGTGTGTATGTGTGTGTGTGTGTCACACCTGGCGATGCTCAGGGGTTACTCCTGGCTATGCACTCAGGAATTACTCCTAGTGGTGCTAAGGACCATATGGGATGCCGGGGATAGAATCCCAGTTGACCGCGTGCCTGGCAAAAAATGCCTTCCCTACTTGGCTATTGCTCTGGCCCCTGATCCATTTTTTGTTTTCCTGAAAAGGTGATTATTTTTTTTTCACATGATACAGGGACTTTTTTTCCTCTTTTTTGGAGTCAGAGCTCCACCCAAGAGAAAAACCTGATCTTTCCCCTTTAAGTTTCATCAGTAAATGCTCAAGATGAGAGCCTTCTACCTACACAGCAGAGCCTGGCAAGCTACCCGTGTTTATTTCACATGCCAAAAACCAGTAACAATTATGGACCTAAGTTCCATGACCTGAAAAATGGTTTGAGGCTCTTCCTGTCCCTGGAGCAAGCAGATGCCCTTGGGTTACACTTGCTTGCAATAGGACAGGACTATTGAGATGTTACTGGTGCCCACTCCAGCATATGGATGAACAACGGGAAGACAGTGATACAGTGATACAGTATATTTTCATTTTTTTAGGTAGCAGAGTGGACTCATTGAGTCAAGTGAATTTAGTTTTATCAGAAACTTTTAATAGGTTTCTAGAGTTGTGGCACCATTTTATAATCCCATCAGTTACAGAGAGCTCCTCTGAGGTTTTTGAGGTTTGTGTTTGGTTTTACTGTAGATTTCCTAGTAGGTTATTTCACTGTGTGTTGCTATTTCACTGTGGTTTGAAAGACTTGGTTTCAACATGTTTTGTTTTCAACTGTGAGCTCTCTGCCCATATCTGAGTACCTCTCTCCCTTTTCCCATGTTCGTAGGCTTTCTAATAAGATTAGACATTCTGAGAGAGACAGGCTCTGTCTCATATACTTCCTTTAACTGCTGGACTAGACCAAACACAGGGCTAATAACACCGTGGGTGCTTCGCTTCATGGCGCTTGATTTCCTGCTACTAAGAAATATTTGTCGACTGTTTTATAAGATGAACAGATGGGAAAGGGCCGCCACCACCAAATGCTCTTCAAACCCTCACAGTGGTGCTGGTTCCTTGGAGGCATCTCTGAAATAGCTTAGAAAATACTAGCTCTCTCCTCCTCCCTCTCTTTCTCAGGTTCTCTCTTTCTGACAATTAAGTCACTAGGTTTGATTAGAAGTCAGGGTTTCTCAGCAGCTGCTGGGTGTGGGTGGCATTTCTGTTTGATGGGGTCTGTTCAGCAACAAGAAATTCAAGAGAACAGACACATGAGTCAAGTTCTCTTATGGGTCAACTTCCTTCTTTTATCACATTTGACCTTTCCCTACCTTCTTCCTTTGGCGCTGCATTACATTGTGCATATAACGTTGTTTTATTTGGGACCACACCCAGCAGTATTCAGGGCTTACTCCTGCCTCCACACTCACGGATCATTCCTGGTGGGGTTCAGTTCAGGAGCATACATAGTGCCAGGGATTGAGCCTACATTGGCAAGCACCATGCCTGCTGGACTATGTCTCTGACCCTATATTGACCATATAATGAAACTAGAAGTCAGTCATCTGTCACTTAGTCCTCACCTTGAGTCCTTGTTGGCTCCAATGAGTCTTGAACCCCATTGCTTTCACCTTTAATGGTGTCCTGTAACATATTAACTCCTTTGGAAGTTATATATTAAGCTTCTCAGCACTGTGCATGGCTATGTAAGAAAGATATTTTCAAAAAGGAACTGACCAAAAATGGTAAGGGGGCTAGAACGATAGTACAGTGGGTAGGGTGTTTGCCTTACCTACATTCGGCAAACCCAGGTTCGATCCCTGACATGCCATATGGTCCCTGAGCACCGCCAGAAGTAACTGCTGAGTGCACAGCCAGGAGTAATTTGCCATGTGTGACCGAAAAAGAAAAAAGAATGGTAAAGGGTATGATACCAATATGTTAAGGATCAGGGACAACAGTAACAAGCCCATGAAAATTGTCATGAAAATTGTTCTCATCATCATATAGTCCCACTTTAGACAACAAAATATTCAAGGGAAATTGTCCAAAATTTAAATAATTTTCTTACAAGCATTTGTAGAGAATGGAAAACTCTCTCCTGCCCACCACATCTCTAAAGATGATCATAAGTATAGATGACTTCCTTAGCTTTAGAAAGGATGAGGAATCGCCAAAGTAGTCACAAGTATTTTCCATGTGACATACTGGGAAGCCTGGGGTGGCAGAGAGTATGGAATTTCAGGTTGCAAACTCAAACCAGATTTCACACAGAAATGATGACACTTTTTGCTCAGCCCCCCAACTTTCACAGCTTGATATGAAGCCCTTCATCTAAATGAGACAGGAGAACTACAAGTAGAAATGTGGTAAACAACTGTCCTAGATGTGAAAATAATAAAATTTGCCTCTTATAAATAGTTTCTTCTGTACAGACTTTGCAGAGCTTAGTAACTGTAGCAACATGCTGTTTCCTTAAGCAAACATGTTAGTGCTCATACAAGGGCTTGTTACTGTTGTCCCTGATCCTTAACATATTGGTATCATACCCTTTGCAATTCTTTTTTTCTTTTCGGTCATACACGGCAAATTACTCCTGGCTGTGCACTCAGCAGTTACTTCTGGCGGTGCTCAGGGACCGTATGGCATGTCAGGGATCGAACCTGGGTTTGCTGAATGTAGGTAAGGCAAACACCCTACCCACTGTACTATCGTTCTGGCCCCCTTACCATTTTTGGTCACTTCCTTTTTGAAAATATCTTTTCTTACATAGCCATGCACAGTGCTGAGAAGCTTAATATATAACTTCTAAAGGAGTTAATATGTTACAGGACACCATTAAAGGTGAAAGCAATGGGGTTCAAGACTCATTGGAGCCAAAAAGGACTCAAGATGGAGGACTAAGTGACAGATGAGTGACTTCTAGTGTCATTATATGGACAATATAGGGTCAGAGACATAGTCCAGCAGGCATGGTGCTTGCCAATGTAGGCTCAATCCCTGACACTATATATGCTCCTGAACCCCACCAGGAATGATCCGTGAGTGTGGAGGCAGGAGTAATTCCTGAATACTGCTGGGTGTGGCTCAAAATAAAACAACATTATATGCACAATGTAATGCAGTTGCATGATAAAAATCATACTCATACCATAATACTTTATAATTGCTTTGTTGACTTCAAGAAGTAACTAAATATGGTTAAAATCTAGGTGGCAGCTTGATTCTGGGGAAGTCACTCCCTTCTCTCAAATCTGAATATGTCATGGCTTAATAATTTGTCATGACTTAATTTACATGAACTAAAGTGTTGTGTAGAACAATGCCAATCTCTCTGGAGTTTATGCTCATTCTGATTCTTTGAGTGTGTATGCTCTCTCTCTCTCCCTCTCTCTCTCCCCTTCTGTCTCTCCCTCTTTCCCTTCCTTCCTCCTTGTGCTCAGGGATTACTCTTGTCTATTCACTCAGGAATCACTTTTAATGAGTCCCTACCGAGAACCATATAAGGTGTTGGGAATTGAACTAGAATCAGTTAGGTGCAAGGCAAACACCTTTCCTGACGTATTATCTCTCCCACTCCTGAACCATCTTTCTGGTGGTCAGTTTCTCTTAGCAACAGTGCCACTTCTTTGGTATGCCCGAACACTGATTCTGACATGTGTTCTATTCTCCAATAAATATTTTTCTCTTATTTATTTCTCTAGTGTTCAATTTATTTCCTATGGGTCAAATGAATCTTGTCAAATGAATTTAAGTGATTTTAGCCTGGATCTGGCACTTCCTGAAACATAACCCTTGGCAGGTTTCAGAGGTATATACATTTGCAGACACACACACGTGTAGTATTAGGAACTGATTTAAAAAAAGTGACGTTTTAATGTGTTTTCTGTATAGGGGATAATACGTAAGAAAGATAGTTGGTCCTTGAACAACGTGGGTTTTAACTGTATGGATCGCCTCATACATTTTTTTTCAATATATAAATTTGGTCTCTTATATTTGAAGGTTTGGTGTTCACAATTCAATCAGGAATGTCAGTTGGTGGACTCCATTAAGAGGAACCAGCCAGTCTGTAGAAGATGTTAGAGATACATGTAGATACTCAACTAGGCAGGAGAGAGGTCCCATGTTCAAAAGACCAAATGCTTCTGGTTTTCTTTTATATGTTGGTTATATGGCTACTGGCTGCAGGCATTATTATGGATTCTGGAGAAGTATCATAAGCTAGACTAGCCTTATGTCTGGCTTTGCAGAACTTAATGTAGCCATGACTAAGAACCAAGCAATTAGGGTGCTAGGATTAAGGTGATGGTGGGTGCTGGTCAGAGCATTAAGTTCTACACTCAGATCCTGGGATGAGGACTGACATCCCTGAGTCAGTTGCATCTGGTCTGGAATGAGTGACTCAAATTGGGCAGAGGGCAATTGGAACCTTGTTACAGCTAGACGGAACAGTACAGAATGGTCAAGGGATGGGAGAGTAAAGGCTGTCCAAAGACCTTCCAAGGTTTGATATCCTGAAACACTGGGCTGGAAATGGTTGGGTGGGAGGAAGTTAGAGAGGACTAGTGAAGTCAAATCTTGCTTTCTGAATCCTGTGAAGGAGTTTGTTCTGCACAGAACACTAAGACTTTATTGTAGAATTTTTAAGCAGAGCAATACTTGCCAGATGTGTGCTCATAAAAGCACACTCTGACTTGCCTCACACTGGGTTGCCTTGAGGAAGTTGGGAAGGGATGATCCTGCATGAGGGAAGACCCCCTGGGAAGACCCCCTGGGAAGAATAGGGTCAGAGCCAGTCAGATGAGCAGAAGCAGTGGCTTTAGAGACAGATAGTTTAGACTCTTGCAAAGGGGTGTTGGCTAGGAGGATGTGGCGATGTTGGGAATCCAAATGACCTTTTCCACTCCCCTGTGGTGCCATTTCTGAGCTCTGAATCAGTAATTTAGAGCTGAGGGAGATTTAATAAAATCACCGAGATGAATTCCAGGGTGCATCTGACTGTGAGGTCGGAGCGTGCAGGCTGAATGCTAATTGCTAAGCTCCTTTTCTGAGCTGCATGGTGCTAAAAACCAAAAGAACTTAATTCCTTTGGGGAAAAATGTGCAAGTGTTTTAAAACAACCAGTTCTCTCCTACTTCTGTTGCCCCCTATTTGATTCTCCTCTGTGCAGAAGGGACAAAAAGACTCCAGATAATCCAAGATGGTATTTCTGCATACCTTGGGTATATGTTTATACACAGGCTTACTGTTTTCTTTTTTATCTTATTTTTTGGCTAATTGTCACATTGCCTTTGAAAATATCTCTTGCCTCTCACCAAAGCTGTTATACTGTTTTATTTTAAGAGTTCCAAAGGTGAAATGTAGTTGCCAGGAAGAACTAGCTGGTTTAGGATGAACTCAAGGATGAACTAAACTCTTCAATGGGCAGGCGCTTTGCCTTGAGAACTAGTTTCCCACAGAAACAAAAAAGTTTGAATGAGGATGCTGTGGGGTTCACCTGTAGTTTAATCAAGGGAGTTGGTAGCCTGCAGTGGTGGTGCTCAGGATACAGAGGGAATCACTGTATCCTGAGCACAGAGCTGGGAGATCATTAGAGTCATCAGACGAGATTGTCAGTTGTAGCCCCAGGCTGTAATCTCTGGTCCCAGTTGCCAGCCCGGGAGGGGAGCCAGAGGCTGGAATTTGCTCCCCCATGTGGAGAGGGAGCAAATCACCCTGCTTGAGTAGGGAGTCACTTTGCTTCTGCAGTTACTGTGATGGGCAATCAGAGTGTTCAGGGTCCACCCACAGAAAGCTGCCCCTTCTAGCTCCTGGGCCCTTAGTCTCTTCCTCTGGCCTCTCCTTCCTGCTTTTCGCTGAATCCCTAGACTACTTTTTGTCTTTTGCTTTAGGACTGTATTGGATAACCTCCTGTAAGGTGACAGTTAAGAAAACTGTTAAATAGTTAGAAGGCTGGGATTCTGAGCCTGGCGGGGTGGCTATAAAAAGGGGGGCCTGGTCTTCCTTCAGGAGAACTTGCTGGGACAGAGAGGGCGCAGGGCAAGTTGGAGAACTATTAAGAGAGAGGTCCTGCTGCTGGAGAATTTACTGGGAGAGAGTGGGACCGGTAGGAGAGAGGAGACAGGAGGCCTGCTGAAGAACCTGCTAGAAGAATCCAGTGGTCCTGCCTGCTGAAAAAACTGCTGGGAGAGAGACTCCTGGAGTGAGGAGAGAAGACAGGTTAAAAGGAGACTTTCAAGAGCTTGTGGTCTTGTTTCTTTATACGTCAGTTAAGGGTCCAGTGCGTGCCTTCTGGACTTTGGCTCCTACCTGTAGTCTATCTGCTTGGCTGTGCTCAGACTCACTGTAGTTGCTGCTAGTGTTATGGATCTTTGTCTGTTCCCTTCCCGCTTTCTTCTTATTGGCTCTCAGGTGATACTAGTAGAAAATGCGAAAGAAAAGAATCTGCTTTGTCTCTGTAATGCAGATCCCCGCCGAGATAGCCCTGACTTTTAAAGGTCTGCTGAAATTCTCATGAATTTCTCTTCCTCTAGTGGAGGGAGTGATGATGCCAGGATCTCTGGGTTGCTCTTGGATAAATGCATTGGAATGGGCTGTTTTTGTCCTTTAACTCTGTTTATTGAGTCCATTTTATGGATTGGGATTGTCTCAATCTACTCCTTTTTTGCTCTTCCTTCTCATTCTCTTAGACCATGCCAGCAACCCCCTGGAATGCATCTGTTCCCAAGAACACTTGCTCCACTAGGTAAAGAGGGAACTGACTTCAACAGAAGTTTCATAGTTAAAGAGGGAATTTATTTTTAAAATTGCAAATCACTTGAATCAATGAACATATTCTAATTTTAGGCATCCGTAGAGGAGATTATCAAAAGAATTTCACATTAGTTTCCTCTTCTCCCCCATCACCTGTTTATAACTTTGGTACTCGAGCTAACTGGTAGCTTCAGAGGATAGATAGCTCCAATGTTATTTATTTTTTCTGCCTTTGGGTCTTGCCTCCCTATCCAAAGTATTCAGCCATCAGAATTTCCTATTTTTTGGCATCCAATAGGGATATCTTGAAAGTAGCTACTTGTTTACAATCACTATCACTATCTTCCCGTTGATCATCTATTTGCTAGAGCGGGCACCAGTAATATCTCCATATGTCCTGTCTCATGCTAGGAGAACCCAAAGGCATCTGCTTGCTCCAGGAACATAAAGAGCTTTAAACCATTATATTAGGTCATGGGAATGACATAATATAAATGTTACTGGTATTTGGCATATCAGATACTACACGAGCAGCTTGCCAGGCTTACCACGCGGGTGGCATACTGTTGTAGTCACCTCTAAATAAAGCATTTATTGATAAACTGCACGGCCACAAGCGACCGCACGATCTGGGCTGTGATAGTTTGGTCTACTGGGTGGAGTTGTGATGAAAGGGAAGTCTGGATGTGGAAGATAAGCGGCCCCCATGGAGTCGGGAGGGGTCATCTGGCTTGTTGTGAGACTCTGCTGGGGTGGCAGCCAGGGCTAGAACCTGCGATGTCTCCTGGTGCCTCATGAGCGGCTGGCACAGGGAGAGCAAGTAGCAGCTCTGCCCCATGTCTGAGAGTCTCTGGTTCAGTATACTTGGGCCAGATTGAAAAAAAAAAAAACTGCTGCATGGTGGGTGTCGATGATGCGGGCTGTGATAGTCTGGTCTGCTGGGTGGAACTGTGATGAGAGGGAAGTCCAGATGAGGAAAATGGTGGGCCCCAAGGAGTGGGGGCTAGAACCCGCCATGCCTCCCAGGCGATTCATGAGGGGCTGGGCACAGGGAGAGCAAGTAGAAGCTCTGCCCTATGTCTGAGAGTCTCTGGTTCAGCATACCTGGGCCGGATTTTGTTTGAAATATTTTCAATATTTTGGGCCTCTTGGATGGCTAAAATAGCAGGAAAATTTACACAACAGAAATGGGAAAATACTAAAATTAATTGCTGTTTGATTTGACTTTGAAGTTGGTGGGCCCCATGGGTAATTTATGTGAGGCAGAGAGGTGAGAAACTGCCACTTTCTCTCTATCCACCTCTGCTACCCTGGGACCAGCTGGGAAGGCTCTTTTCAGAAAAGGGAAGCCTGTTCTAGGCCTAACTCAGCTCTTGCAGATCTTTGTCCTATCTCACAGAAAAGAATTTCAGGAGTAGACAAGCACTGAAGTAAAAACAGATTTGGAGACATTTTGAGGATAGGGGAGATGGGAGAGAAAGAGAGTGAGAGCTCAAGAAAGAACAAGGGCTTCTTCAAAGGCAGTACACATCTCAAGAGAGGAGATGCATGTGATACATGTGATCATCACCCCATGTTCCTGGGCATGTGGACACGAGCATGGACAGTTATGCGTCCATGCAGATGTGTGGACAGCATATGCGTGTGCTTCTGATGGGCCCCATGGGTGACTTATGTGAGGCCAGAAGGGGAGAGAGATGGTAGCTTTCTCCCTAGCCGCCTCTGCCACCCGGGACCTGCTGGGCAGGCTTAGGACTGATAAAGTCTGCGATGAGCCCTGCTCGGCGTGGGCCTGAGCCCCACCAGCCCCACAATGTGGCCGTCAAGCCACACCTGATTGAAAACTGAAACCAAACTTGACAAGACCATGCACTATCAACTGGTGCATATTGTCTGAAAAGTTTTGGTCACCTACTCTTACAATCCTGGGAGGATGTCCAGATTAAAACCCAATAGAAAAAAAATATGAAATATTTGAGAGAACACGAATGAATTTGGAGGTGATTACACTAAACAAAATAAGTAAGAAAGAAAAACAACTACCAGATGTTCTCACTTGTATGTGAAGTATAAAAACAAAACAACAAAAAAGAAAAAGCAACAAATAACTTTTGGACTCTGAAAACAAATACCTATTACTAGAAAGAAAGGTAGGTGGATGTTGAAAGAGCAGGTTAGTTAAGGGAGTCAATTATTTTTTTTTTGGTGAGTCAGTCTGATAGTGGTGAAAGAGACCGAATCTTTAGTCATGGGTGAATTATGATATATACATTTACCAAGGAATCTAAAAATTTTTTTTTTTTTTTTTTTTTTGCTTTTTGGGTCACACCCAACGATGCAAAGGGATTACTCCTGGCTCTTCACTCAGGGACTACTCCTGGCAGTGCTCGGAGGACCATATGGGATGCTGGGGATCGTACCTGGGTCGGCTGTGTGCAAGGCAAATACCCTACTGTTGCAGGACTCCTAAGGGCCGCTGCATCTGCTCTGGATTACCTCCTGCAAATCACTTCGTAGATAAGGGGGTAGTCTAAATGTGGCAGTTTATCTGACCATGTATGCTGTACTAGCTGGTATAAATATTCTCCCAAGCTACCACAATCATCGTGGGACTAGCTAGATCTTACCAGCATATTAGCATGGCCACGCAGGACCCCTGGGTAATTAGACCAGAGAGAAATGCTGTTTGCTTCCAAGCAAACAAGCATGGCTCCCTGATATACTCAAAGGCAACTAAAATACAAAACTACAATGAAGTAGAAGAGACTTGTGAAGGCTTGGAGAAATATTTAACTGGCATTAGTATTAGTCTTTGGTACAGAGACATGCCATCTCAGAAACCCCCTTCTCTACCCTATAAAGGCATTTCCAGGCAGATCTTGGCTCAAAACATTAGCATACTAAAGGGCCTAGGTGAGGTGCAGGGAGGGATTACCTTAGGGCATTTGACCCTCCCTGCTTTCCATAACAGTGGGAGGAAGGTCTGAGTTGCAGAGGTATAAACTAGCCGGTTTCCTCTCTCACGTGCTTCTTTGTGGGCTCTCTCTCTTTTGTGAGCACTCACCCTTCTTGGGATTCTTGTCTTCTTCTCCTTTTACAGGGCCTTTACACGTGGTGGCCACCATCTTGGCCTACACGTGGCTGGGGTTCTAGCCTGGAATCCTAAGCACCGGGCTTTTCCTTTTGCTGATTTGTATGCCTGAACCTGTGATAAGTAAACCCTTTTAAAACTGCATCGGATTCCTGAGTTTTCATCCATTCCTCGCTGGCTTCGGAGGTAGAAGGGAACTTCGCTTCCCTGCACTGTCGGGGACCCGCGGCGGCGCCCCGACACCCCTACCCGCTGTGCTATTGCTCCGGCCCCGGAATCTAAATTTTTAAAAATTTTTTAAAATATTTTATTATACCACAGTGAGATATACAATTACAAAAGAAGTTCATGTTTGGCTTTAGGTCTTATAGTGCTCTAGCACCCATCCCTCCACCAGTGCCCATTTCCCACCACCATGTCCCCAAATTCCCTCCCCTTCCCCCTAGCCTGCCTCTATGTCAGGTTCTTTATCTCTTCTCTCTCTCTCTTCCTTCTCTAACATACTGTAGATTATAAGAAATACATTTAGAGGTTATTATATGTATCTTTTCATCTGTATTCAATGCTCAGTTCTAGGCTGGAATTATCACTTTTGACAATTATTAGCACATTGTTCCCTCTCTGTGTTACCTAACCTCTGACTCTCACATGCTTGTGGTAGATTCCAGCTTTGACAAGACCTGATCCATGTTTTTGCTGACCTTGGATATTGGTTACATTATATATAAATACATATATATATATGTATATACATATATATGTATATATATGTATACATACATACATACATACATATCACTGTATCACTGTCTTCCTGTTGTTCATAGATTTGCTCGAGCGGGCACCAGTAACATCTCCATATGTCCTGTCGCAAGCAAGTGTAGCTCAAGGGCATATGCTTACTCCAGGGACAGGAAGAGCTTCAAACCATATTTCAGGTCATGGAATTGAGGTCCATAATTGTTACTAGTTTTTGGCATAACAAATAAAACACAGGTAGCTTTCCAGGCTTTGCCGTGTAGGTGGTATACTATCAGTAGAAAGCTCGCTCTCATCTCAGGCATTTACTGATGAAACTTATAGGGGAAGATCAGGTTTAAGCTGGGATAGAGCCCTAGGAACTATGGAATCTGAATGTTGAGAATGACTGACTGCATGAGCACCACCATGAGTAATTCTGAGTGCATGTGTGTGCCGGGTGCGACCCCAAAAAACCTTAGAGAATTGCTGGGTATGACCCAAAAAGCAAAAATAAGTAAATCAAAAAACAAAAGATATTTTGATTACAAAAGAAAAATTTTTTAGCAAGCTGGGTTGTAGGGAAGAGATCCATAACTTTTTGGTGGAGTTCAACTTGTCCTTATCTTTACGGAGGACATAGACAGTTATTGGTTCTTGGTTTCTATTAGGCAGGTTTCAATCCAGTGGTTTCCTATACTTTGAGGATTATGGCTAGGACTCAGAGTAAACCCATCATAACACCCCCAAAATGGATGCAAAACTGGCTTATCTGCCTTTGCTAGACTATAATCAACAATATTATATTGCAAGGTTGAATGTTGCTAAGATGGAAAATAGACTGATGACCAATTCATAGGTCAAACTATTAGCAGTGAAATAGCTCCAAACTCTACAATACTGACACCCTATATATGTATAATTTATATCATGCAAATAAATGCAGTCATTCTATATTCCCTACTGGATAATTTCACTCAACATGATCCTCTCTGTGTCCATGCATTTATAGGCAAATTTCATAACTTCTTTTTTCTTAACAGCTGCATAGTATTCCATTGTGTAGATGTACCAAAGTTTCTTTATCCAGTCATCAGTTCTCGGCATACTTGTTGTTTCCAGATTCTGGCTATTGTGAATAGTGCTGCTATGAAAATAAAAGTGCAGGTGGTGTTTCTACTGTGTGTTTTTGGCTTCCCAGGATATATTTCCAGGAGTGGTATGGCTGGGTCGAATGGGAGCTCAATTTCTAGTCTTTGGAGGAATGTCCATATTGTTTTCCAAAAAGGCTGTACCAGTCGACATTCCCACCAACAATGGATGAGATGAATCATGAGATGAGCCCCCTTTTCCCTGCATCCATGCCAGCACTTGTTGTTCTTACCTTTTTGGATATGTGCTAGTTTCTATGGTGTGAGGTGATATCTCACTGTTGTTTTGATTTGCATCTCTCTGATGATTAATGATGATGAGCATTTTTTCATATGCCTTCTGGCCATTCGAATTTATTCCTTGTCGAAGTTTCTGTTCATTTCTTCTCCCCATTTTTTGATGGGGTTGGCTGTTTTCTTCTTGTAAAGTTCTACCAGTGCCTAATATATCCTGGATATTAACCCCTTATCAGATGGGCATTGGGTGAATATTCTTTCCCATTCTGTGGACTGTCTTTGTATGTTTCTTTTTGAGGTGCAGAAGCTTTTCAGTTTTATGTAGTCTAATATGTTTATCTTTGCTTCTAGTTGTTTCATTAGTGGTGTTTCACCTTTGAAGATATCTTTAACTTCAATGTCGTGGAGGGTTTTTCCTATATTTTCTTCAGTGTGCTTTATGGATTCAGGTCTGATATTTTTAATCCATTTTGATTTTATTTTTGTGAATGGTGTTAGACAAAGGTTCAAATTAATTTTTTTTACATGTAGCTGCCCAGTTTTCCCAGCACCACTTGTTGAAGAGGCTTACCTTTCTCTATTTCGAACTCTTTGCACCTTTATCAAAGATTAAATCATCATTTGTTTGAGGATGGGTGTCAGGATACTCAACTCTATTCCATAGATTCACAGGTCTGTTTTTATGCCAATACCATGCTGTTTTAATTTCTAGTGCTTTGTAGTACAGTTTAAAGTGGGAAAGGTGATGCCTCCCATTTTCTGTTTTCCCAAGGATTGCTCTAGTTATCTGAGGGGTTTATTATTCTATATGAATTTCAGGAGTGTTTCATCAATTTCTTTGAAGAATATCATGGCTATCCTTATAGGGACCGCATTGAATCTGTACAAAGCTCTAGGGAGTATTACCATTTTGACAGTGTTAATTCTCCCAATCCATGAGCAGGGAATGTGTTTCCATTCCTCGTGTCCTCTTTTATTTCTTGGAACAGTGTATTGTAGTTTTTTTTGCACAGGTCCTTTACACACTTGGTTAAGCTGATTCCTAGGTGTTTGATTTTCTGTGGCACAATTGTGAATGGAATTGTTTTCTTAATATCCCTTTCTTCTCTTTTTTGTTATTTGTATATCGGAAAGCCACTGACTTTTGGTTTTGATTTTGTACACTGCCACTCTACTATAAATATCTATTGTTTCTAGAAGTTTTTTGGCCGAGAGTTTAGGGTTCTCTAGGTATAATATCATATCATCTTTGAATAATGATATATTGCCTTCTTGCTCACCTATCTGGATGACCTTAATGTCCCTTTCTTCTCTGATTGCTGTGGCAAATACTTCCAGTACTATATTGAATAAAAGAGGTGAGAGTGGATAACATTGTCTTGTCCTGGATCTTAAGGGAAGGCTTTCAATTTTTCCTCATTGAGAATGATACTCACTGTGGGCTTTTGGTAGATGGCTTTGACTATATTGAGGAAGGTTCCTTCAATTCCCATTTTCTGGAAGGTTTTAATCATGAACAGGTAATAGATCTTGTCCATTGATATGATCAAGACATGTTGATATGATGTCTTATGTTGATTGACTTGCAAATGTTGAATAGCCGGGATGAATCCTACTTGGTCATGACTTACTTGGTCATGTTGCATGATCTTTTGATTAGCCTTTGGGTTATATTTGCTACTATTTTGTTGAAGATCTTAGCATCTATGTTCATCAGGGAGATTGGTCTGTAATTTTCTTTCTTTGTGTTGTCTCTCCCTGCTTTGGTTATCAGATAGGGTGATATGTGCCTGGTAAAAGCTGTTCGGGAGTGTTTCTGTTCCTTCTATTTCTTGGAAGAGCTTGAAAGGGACTGGCAGTAGGTCCTCCTTAAAGGTTTGGTATAATTCACTAGTGAATCCATCTGGACCGGGACTTTTGTGCTTGGACAGACTTTTAATTACTGTTTCAATTTCCTTGATGGTGATAGGCTTATTCAGGTATTGCAGATCTTCTTGTTTTAGCCTTGGGAGGTTATGGGGCTTCAGGTATTTATCCATTTCTTCTAGGTTCTCATGTTTCATGGCATACTGACTCTCAAAATAATCTCTGATGATCTTTTGGATTTCTGTAGTTTCTGTTGTGATATCCCCATTTTCATTTCTGATTCTGTTTATTTGGGTTCTCTCTTTCCCTGTCCTTACAAGTCTTGAAAATGGTTTGTTGATATTGTTTATTTTTTTCAAAGAAACAGTTCTTGGTTTCATTAATCTTTTGGATTGTTTTTTGGGTTTCCAGCACTTTGATTTCCTCTCTAAGTTTTAGTATTTCCTTCTTTCTGCCTGGGTTGGGCTCCTTTTTTTTTTGGTCTTTTTTCTAATATTTTGAGCTGTGAAGTCAGGTTATTTATGTGAGCCCTTTCTTTTTCCTGATGAATGCTTGCAGAGCTTTGAACTTTCCTCTTAACACTGCTTTTGCTGTGTCTCACAAATTCTGATGGTTGGTGTCTTCATTTTCATTTGTTTCCAGTAATCTTTGGATTTCCTGTTTGATTTCTTCTATGACCCATGGTTGTTCAGCAGTGAGCTGTTCAGTTTCCCAGTGTTTGGTTTGACTCCCTGCTTCTGTGTATGGTTAACTTCTATTTTTAGTGCATCATCATCTGAAAAGATAGTTGACACAATTTCTTTTTATTTTATTGAGATATGCTTTGTGGCTCAGCATGTGGTCTATCTTGGAGAATGTTCCATGTGCACTGGAGAAAAATGTGTATTCAGCTTTTTTGGAATGAAAAGCCTGTATATGTCAACCAGCTCTCTTTCTTCCATTTCTTCCTTAAGGGCCAATATTTCCCTGGTGAGTTTCAGTTTTGTCGATGTATCCATAGTTGATAATGCAGTGTTGAAGTCTCCGACTATTATTGTGTTACTGTTAATGTCTTCTTTGAGGTCTATTAGCAGTTGTTCAGGGATATTTCTGATTTTGCACTTATGAGTGACTCACTATGCTCTGAGGCCCTTTATGGTACCAGAATTCAAAACAGGATTGATAGGATACAAGGCAAGTCACTTAACCCCTGTGCTATTTCTCTGCTCCCCAAATATCAGTCTTTTAACACAGGAGATTAATCATCCCCAGATTAAGCAGCTATCACAGAGGCTCTGAACTCTGACCATGCCCAATCAGGGGTGACCAAGTTCCCCGCCTCTCTGGGTTCTGGTGGGGGAACAAATGACCCGGCACGAGAGCCATCTGCCAAGTGTTATGTAAATGCTAGTTTGCTGCTCAGAAGTGTGGAAAGATACCAACCAAATAGCTATGTTTGCTTCTTGCTCTCCAGATATTTAAAACCAGCTGGCGGCAGAGATCTTGGTGGAACAATGAAGACAAAATTGCAAGGTAACTGGGGGAGCAAGCTCCTACAAAGAAAGAAAATTGTGACCCTTTGTGCTAATATAAGTCTGCACCACTGCCCCCAGAGCCAGCTCTGCCACCCTGTGCTATGTGTTGCCCTTTGACCCTTTCCTGAGGAGGAAGACAAGGAGCTTCTCATGCCAGCACGGTGCCCTGATATGCCCTTTCCTTCCTCTCCATCTCTTTTGCCTTTATACATCTCTCTCTCCATAGCAACTGCTCTGACTGCGTCTCTTAGATGCTTGGAGCTGCCATTCTCCACCTGCATGGCAACATTAAATCTGTTCTACCATCAGCCCTGGGCTACTCTGTGGTACTTGGTGCCAGTGAAAACAGTGTCATCGGGAACCCACAGTGGCCTCTCAGTATTTGACTTTAGGTCAGAGCAATGTGTTTTTGAGCACTTCAGTTTTGAAATGATGAGCATGAAACTTCTTTCAGTTAGGAAAGGCTGGGGCTGGGAGGTTTTCACAGGTACTTTACCAGGGTGAAGAGGCAGTGGTGCCAAATATAAGCAGCCCTCCCATCCCAATCACACCTCTTCTAGCAATTGCTTGAAGGTGCTGGGGTGGTAGGGAGACAGACCCATTCCGGGAAAAACCACCTATATGGGCACTGTAATTACAGATGAGAGAAATCTGTGAGGCTGATATTCAAGAGATTCTCCAGGAATCTCTTGAATTCTCTTGGATCTCAGTGTTTGTAATTATCAACTGTGTAGTGCTTGTCAAGTGGAAATCAGTCTAGTGAAGCTTATCTAATTATCCTAACACATGATAGGCATACAGTATACTTAAATTTCATTCTCTTTTCCTTCAGAATTTTAGCTGTCATTGAGTTGAATATTAATAGTGAATAAATTTTTATGAAGATTCTAATAATTTGTTTTGAAATAAGTTTTCAGAATCTAGAGATATAGGGGAGCGCTCTCTCTCAGTTATTGGGATTCTCTTATAATTTACTTAACGGAAAACTTTCCTGGAAAGCTGTATAATGTTTATATGTCAAATTATATTGTACACATATTGAGGATTTGTTTTGGGGCAACACCCGCTATTCTCCAGGCTTACTCCTGACTCTCTGCTCAGGGGTCACTCTTGGAAGGACTTGAGGTGGGAGAGGGGACCATATGTGATACTAGGAATTGAAACTGGGTCAGCCACATGGAAGACAAGTGCCTTACTCACTGTAAAATTTCTCTGCTCCCCCCCATTGAGAATATTTTTTTTATGTTAGAGGGATCTTTTTTATACTGGAACTGGAAGCATAACTTTGGTATATTCTGAAATATATATATATGTCAGAATGTCAGTATATATATGTATATATATATATCAGAATATATACAAAAGTATATATATTCTTTTCTATTGGGATATAAACTTTGTTGTTTATGTCACTAGTTTAAAATGACAATCTGTTATGTTCTATGTGGTTATTTGACAACTTCAGAACATGTAATCTCTCATCAGTCGCTTTAGTAACACAATCATGATTTTAAGTCACATTTTTTTATGGTTATTCATTTTATTCAGCCACCCTCATAAGGTCCAAGATTGCTTCCTTTTCTCTTACTCTGAAAATCTGTACTTTGGGGAAGAGGAATTATACCATAGAGTTTGGAGTTAACCTGTGTTTTAGTTCTAGCTCTATTACTTACAAGTTGTGTCATTTTGGATGTTTCTAAATATTTCTGAGTCTTTGTCAACTTTCCTGTAAAATTGTAATAATGATATTCTCCTTTAAGAATAAGTGTTAAGAGCTGGAGAAAACAAGGTACCCATTCCAAATAAGGCCATTCTTAAATATTAGCTACTATTATTAGCCATGCTAATCTCTGTATCGTTCCAATTTTAGTATATGTGCTGTCGAAGCGGCTTGCGCGGCCGCTTGTGGCCGTGCGGTTCATCAATAAATGCCGGACTTAGAGATGCCTACAAGAGTATGCTACCTGCACGGCAGAGCCTGGCAAGCTACCCGTGTTGTATTTGCTATATGTGCCAAATACCAGTAACAATTATAGACCTCATTCCGGAATGGATTGAGGCTCTTTATGTTCCTGGAGCAAGCAGATGCCTTGGGCTCTACTAGCATGAGACAGGACATATGGAGATGTTACTGGGGCCCGCTCGAGCAAATCGACGATGAACGGGAAGACAATGATACAGTGATACAGTGATTATTAGCCATAGTTATAGCAGTAGGACACATAGATACATTGGTTTTGATTGTTCAGTGCTTATTCCTGATTTGTGTTCAGGGACCAACCCTGGTGACGTGACTGCATGAAGTGCTGGGAGCCAACTAGGATCAGGGGGCATGTCAGGTGAGCACCTTAACTCCTGTGCTATCTCTCCAGCCTTGTTCTGGCAAACATTTCCCAGTAATATCATTTTGGTTTGTGATGCTAAAATTCTTGGCTGTAATGACACTTAAATTTATTTATTTTTAATTTTTAAATTCTGTGGTTTACAATGCTAGTAGTAATGGATTTTCATGCGCATAAGCGCATAATTCCAACACCACATCCATCATCAGTGTATCCCATCCCTCTTGAATTACCCCAAGTGCCTCTTTCTCTAGCCCCCACTCCCCACAATTGTGTTGATCGGCTCTCAGTAGCATTGCCTTTGGCCCTTTGTTGCTTTCCTGCTGTGACTCTGTACGTCCCTGGGGAAAGTGACATGTACTATTAGTGGTTTAATCACATTGTCTCATTGAATCAGAAAAAATGTGATACATTTCCAAATTTATTAAAAATCTTAGATTTTACAGTCAGCTTCATGCCACCCCACCTAACTAATGGGTTAATGAGACAAGACTTAATGAGACAAGTCTTTCATTAGGTCTAGCAGACTCAAAAAAGCAGATATTTAGCATTTGTTCTGTAGTTGGAATGAGGTTTCAGTTCCACAACTCATATGCCCTGAGCCATGAGCTTATAGTTTCATATTTCCATATCAAATTGAGATGAGAACTTTTGTTCTCGTCAGAGCCTTCCATGGAAAAGTCATACTCTTTCCCATGTCACTATTGAATCACATTTCCTATCCCTAGTTTGGAAGAAGTGAGAATTTTCATTGTTTTTTTCACATTTGTGATTTGGGGCATGGACAAATTTTCTGCCTCTGAAAATTAATTTTATTTTGCGAGCTGTATCTGGTTTCCAAACACCAAATATTGCAGTAACAGGAATTGTACTTCCAAATATAAATATTTCACACCAAGTTCCATGCCAGGGTGGGAGAAAAACTACATTTGAATATAAGAATTGAAAAGAGGGGCCAGAGTGATAGCCCAGGGGTAAGGCGTTGCCTTGCATGCAGCTGACCCTTGTTTGATCCTCGGCATCCCATATGGTTCCCTGAGCACCGCCAGGAGTAATTCCTGAGCAAAGAGCCAGGAGTGACCCCTGAGCGTCGCTGGGTGTGACCCAAAAAGGGAAAAAAAATTGAAGAGGGCTGAAGAACTCTCAACCTATGCATAATTTTTTGGAGTTGGGAAAGAACCTTGGAGTTTCCCTCCAGAACTGTGACTAGTATTGTGTCTTATCCAGAGTAGTTAACCAATAAATATTGAGTGAACACATCATTACTCCAAACAAGGAAGTAAGGCTATTAGATTTAAATAACTCTCAGAGTTCATTTGAACCTTTAGCACTAACCCCAGCACGGGATTGTTTCTTTTGGCTGAAATGCCCTCTTTCCTCCTTACTCTGTCCTCTTTTAGAAATATTTTCTGTTCAAGTATCACCTCCTCTTTGAAACATTCACTGGTTTCCCTTGGTAGAATTAGTTCTATTTGGCTCTTATATTTCTTTTTCTATGTCATTGAACCTGAAGTCTACTGTAGTCATGGCAACCATACAGCCTACATTCTGAGTGATAGCTCTCTATTTGGTTTGGACAGACCTAGTTTTCAGTTATAACTTCATGGATTATCTGCTGTGGATGCACAGGCCACTTCCCTGAATTTCATTTCTTCATGAATAAATGAGGATAATAATACTGAACTCAGGAAGTTAATAGAGTTTGGGCATCACTCCTGTTTCTTTTCTCTTTAGTCCTTCATCCCAGCAATTTTTTGAAGTCAGGAATCACATTCAGGATCTTTTTATTTCTAAGGACTCTATTGTGGTGTAGCTTTTTATAAAATCCCCAGTAATTTTCTTTTTGATGGAAAAAAGTATAAATGGCTAGTAGATATAGAGGTAAAAATTGTCAACATTTAGGTAGAATTTACTATCTCTCTGGAACCCTTGTATATTGAATATATTCTTTAACCACATAGAAATAGCAGTAATGGTTGTCATTAAGAAGAATTCTATCTCTTTCCTGAACAAGGGGCTAACATCATAGGAACAGGAATTGTATATATGCAAATTTTTTTGCAGAGATTTGTGTGTACAAATAGAAAATCAGTGACATATGCTTGAGAGAAAGGAGGAAGAAGATTGCTATTAGTAATTACTAATTGTTATTAGTAATTAATATTACATACTAACATATATAGTATAGTCATAGTAATGACCAATTCACAAACTTCCCTTTCCGGATTACATGTGTATTAATATAGATCATCATTAAATTTAAAGTAAAGAATAATCTGAAAACATTTCCCAGAGGAATTGTGACTATCTCTTCCTTGGTGAAGGGATTTACAAAACTTTAAAGTAAAAATGGCATTGGAAAAGTATATAATCACTTGATGTTCATCTAGAAGAATTAATAAGTAAGCACAAGAAATAAGCCTAGATATAAGAACGGAAGAAGGAAGAGTATATCAGACCCATAAGAAGAGATATACATAAGAAGAGATATCACTTGTATCACGTGTCTTCCCGTTGTTCATCGATTTGCTCAGCGTGGGCACCAGTAACGCTCCATTCATTGGGAATGATATCCGTTATTGTTACTGTTTTTGGCATATTGAATACACCACGGGTAGCTTTCCAGGCTCTGCTGTGGCTCTGGGTTTATCCCAGGGGACCCAGTCTTTTTCTGCGCCAGACCATCAACTATCCAGGGCCCATGGGGCAGAGTCCTGAGTATAGACAAGCCTGTCTCCCCGCCTGACACCTGCCAATGCATCTAGGCACCGCAGCCACAACTGCAACGCCTCGAGGGGCAGGGAAGAAGAGATATATTAAGAGTATATCAGACCCATAAGAAGAGCTATACATAAGAAGAGATATACTAAGAGTATATCAGACCCATAAGAAGAGATATACATAAGAAGAGATATAGTTATGTGACTACTAGAATGCCTTCCATCATTTTTCCAATTTATTTTTGAGCTGTAGCATAAACATCATTGTATCATGACAATTCATACTATTTTCAAGATTTAATTGTTCAACTTTGAATGTCCCTACGTTTACTTTCTTGATACAATTTTTTATATTGAAAATTTTTCCCCCTTCTCTCTCGTCTTCCATATTAAATGTCTTCAGAGATTAGACATAAGTATCGATCATCATTATAACCCTTCCAGTTATCCTACTTAGAAAAAATGCATTCAGGAATATTGGAAGGAATATGAAATTGTTTGCCTCCTTCTGCCCTCTGTACCCCCTGTCACTCCCATTAACATTGTTTTGTGTTATATGTAATGGATATCTAGACTTTGTAACTCAGGTGTATCATGTCATATCTATGACTCTAGTAGGTGCATAAAACAAGTTAGAAAGAAGCCTTGGAATATGTCATCAATATCTTGCTTGGCTAGAATCTGCTAAACTCCTGGTCAGATCTAGAAGAAGAATGCTCCATCAGTGGTTAACTAGAGTACTGTCCTGTGTCTCTAGTTGGTTGCTTCTAGATAGCCAGTGTAGTTAAATGATTGAATCAGAGGCACGATTGCATCAAACATTTCCTGTGTAGCTTGGAGGTTGCAGTTCACAATTATCTAGTCTGGACTTCACTGAAGTGATAATTAGGAGCTAAATGGTAACGGATTATAGCAGGGATCTCTCCCACCAGTCATTTTACACCTCCTCAGGGGTCGACCCTGAATGTTGTTTTCTACCTTAGTCTTCCTGTGCAGCTGCCTCTTCCTGACTTCTTCAACAGTCTATTTTTTAATCATTCTGCCCAAGTTTGGGAACAGTCACATCTGTTCACCCACTTGATAGAAACAGCATCTATAGCATCTAAGTAAAAATCAGTGACTCCTTTAAGAGGATAGAGTCAAGAGTGTGGCTATAAGAGGGTTAGTATAAACTTCTAGAATAGAGAGAACTTACTGTACTTATACGAACAGTCATTGATTGATGACTTTCAATGTTCACAGTAACCCCATACATTCTGCCCAAGGGTTAGCTGGTGTATAATTTGCTTTGTCTTACTACTGTTCCCATCCTATGGAAGTGGCAACTAGAGCAGTAGGCGGTTTGCAGGTTTGTTTCACTGTATTACTGTCTTCCTGTATATCATCCATTTGCTCGAGCAGGCACCAGTAACATCTCAATACGTTCTGTCACATGTGAGATAGCCCAAGGGCATCGCCTTTATGCAGGTTTGGTTGGATGAACTCAAACCTCATGTTTTAGTCCTGCTCTTCTGAGACCTCTAACTCGCTTTATTTGGGACGCTTCCTTCTACTGATGCGGCATTGTGGCCCCAATCTACTGTTCTCATTCGGTACTTCAGGAGTTACGGATACATGTCCTCCACTGCTGGAGCACAACCTTGTGTCTGATGGGTCTGGAAAGAAGTGTCATCATGACGCCAACTGGGAAAGTTTCCCAGGCAGAAAGACACTATTGGGAATTTTGAAGAGTCTATTGCTAACCTTCGTGTTCCCTAGGAAAGTTTCACAATGCAGGTTGTAACAAGACCTGTAGATCAATGGGTTAAGTTCCATGGAATGTGAGGTGATTTAGAGAAGATTATAATGCCCCAGACAAGGAGGTTCCAGGCTGTCAATACTAATATCCAATTTACTCCCCAGTGTTTTATGTTATATAAAATGTCACAGATAAAAAGTTCAGGTGAATTGAATATACACAAAAAGACTTAAATGATAAACTCTAAATATCTGCAGGGCTAGCCACAATGTGTAAAAAAGAAGGGGGGAGAGAGATGCAGAGACAGAGAGAGAGAGACAGAGAGAGAGAGACAGAGAGAAAAGAGAGGAAAAGGGCTACCTGCTATTGAGGCAGCCTGGGGGGTGGGTGGGAGGGGTGTGGGTACATTGGTTGTGAGAATGGGGCACTGGGGATGGGGGCTGGAATACTTTATTACCAAGAACCAATTATGAACACCTTTGTAATTGTATGTCTCACGGTGGTATAATAAAAAATTAAAAAAAAAGAGGGGCCGGAGCGATAGCCCAATGGGTAGGGCGTTTGCCTTGCATGCGGCCCGCCTGCGCCGGTCCTGGGTTCGATCCCTGGCATCCCATATGGTCCCCGGAGCACCGCCAGGAGTAATTCCTGAGTGCAGAGCCAGGAGTAACCTCTGAGCATCGCCGGGTGTGACCCCCAAAAAAAAAAAAAAAAAATTAAAAAAAAAAAAAAGTTCAGGTGAATTTTTATCTCTATTCATTAGCCACCATTTTAAGACACTATATACTAAATGAACATTTTTTAACAGCATATTCTTTGTCTTCAGTATATTACAGCAATATATAAACAGTAGATTTTCATTCATTTTGACTTACCTTTGTGGAATTTGGGGGGTTGTCTGCACAATTCAAACAACTTTTATACTTTTGCAGTCAAAATGTAGCAGTTTATACAGTATTTTTTGGTTTCCAACTTATAGTTTACTCTGAAATTTGTTTATCAACATTACTGTATCAAGAAAATGAACTTTATTATTGTATGCTTTGCTGTAACCCAGACCACTCTGAATATGTGTTGATTAAGTTTGCTTAGCTGTTTTTGTTTTACTAAATATTGCCAAGAAATTGTACTTTCAGAAGGCAATTTTAGCTTCCCCTGACTTAGTTGCCATTCAGGACGCTTTCTCTGGTACAATTTGTTATTCCAAGGTTTTCTCTGGGTGGTTGTTTTTACACTTCTTCAGCATGCGTTTTCTTAGTGCTAACTATATATCTGGCTTGATCTCAGTACAAACTCACTTAGCATTTTAATCTGAATCTCACTTAATCCTTGTCACTCAGCGGATATAGACCACACATTTACAATGCTAGTTTAATCATTCTGGAAACATTTGGTCATGAATAAAAGAACACTGCAGCTGTTCTAAACTTGCAGGCAGATGAGCCCCCTGTTTACAGAGCTGATTCAGGAGCAAGTACACACGCTCACTGACCTTCAGTCCTTGTTTATGAGAGACACAAATAAAAAACCAGGTTGAATTTTTTACTTTTGAAGCCAATGCATTTCCTACATTCAGCAACATTTTCTTAATATTCTGAGTTCCACTAATCAAGCCCTTGGAATTGGGGAGTTTTTTTTGAGTCATTTTAATTTTTTTCCTCTCTTCATCTTTAGGAAAGAAGCCGTTTGTATTTTCTGGGTATTTGTGCAGCAATATGGCAGGGATAGGAGTTTGGCCAGATGTGTTTTCCTATTTGCCATTGAGGCAAACCATTATGTACAAGATCTGTCACTGCTTTCTCTTCTGTTGGCCAGTGGTGAACACTGGGGCTAAATAAGTAGGCAGTAGCTTTTGGGCTTCCTCTTATCTTTGTGTGGGGTCTTCTCCCCAATGATCAGAAAGGTCATTGCCTTTCCCCTTGCTTTTCCCAAGTTCAGTTTGTTAGCTTGGCAAAGGAATCTTTGGGAAGCTGAGTTTATGGTCCCTGTATCCATTCAGATTGGCTAACCTACAAGGGAAAAAATAATTCCCTAATCACAGTGGCTTAAAACCACAGGCTTATCTTGGTCACATGTTTGCTCTGGGATATCTGAAGATCTTGTCTCTCTTTGGGGATCTAGTAAGGAATATGACCTCAGATACCAAGTAGAGGGAGAACATGTTCATGGAACAGTGACCTTTAAACTTTTGGCCCTGCTGTTATGTAATCATCCCCCACCCCAGCCAATGCTTACATTCCTTCTTCAACAAATTCTAGTTCAATTTTAACCTGTATCTAGGAAAAACTGACAGATACTTGGCCAATAATACTAATTACTACCATATTCCAAAGGCACAGTCGCGTGAAAGTGGCAGGATGCAATGCTTTTCCGTTTGCCTTCCAGGTTTGGCTTGATAACATCCATCCAGAGCTATTTACATAGTTTGTGGAATTATCATAAAATAAAAATGTGTGACCATTATTCTAAATTACTGGTTACAAGAAGGTAATTGCAGAGTATTAAAACAAAGTGCAGGCACATTTTTTCAAACTTTTATTTATATTTTAATTGAATCACAGTGAGATACACCATTACAAGGGAAAATTGGTAGTGGGACATGTACACTGGTGAAGGGATGGATGTTGGAGCATTATATGACTGAAACCCAATAATGAACAACTTTGTAAAACAAAATGCAGACTTTTTCTTTTTCCATCTACCCTGGGAATCAAACCCAGCTCCTCTATTTATGCAAGTCCTATTCTCTACCTCTGAGTCATATCCTTGGCCCCAAATGTAGGCTCAGAGCATTACTCTTAGCTACTATACAGGTCATGTTTCCACGATGCTTAGACATCCCAGGAAGAGATGAAGGAAGACAGGTTCTCCTGGGGAAGAATTAGACGATGCTAAATTAAATGTGTGAACTTGCCCAAAGAAGCCAAACAGAGTAAAGTGGATTGTCTGTCTCACTAGAGATGCTGTCAGGATAAGCAAGAAAATGTAAGGGTATGGACTGTTCCTTTGTAAATCCCTGTGGGGAGATGGCCTCTAAATTCAAGGCATAATCATTCCCCAACAGTAATTTAATGACATTAATTACACGCCGGTAACTGAACTGTCTCACTCTTGTAGTTTCCTTAGAGGAAAAAGATTGGAAACACCCTTTCTCTTGCCCGACTCCTTGGGGAAGGAAATAGGTAGCCTTCCAATAAATGTTAGGAAGAATTTCTATTTCCCTGAGTCCTTGTCAGTAAAACTAAGTCAGGAGAGCAAGTACATATAGAAGGTGGCTAAGAAGACTGTTAGCTGGAATCTCTTGCTGAGATGAACTCCAGTCTATTGTGCCCCTTCGAAACCCAGAGGCCTGGAGAGTCTGCCTGGCTTAGTTAACTAGATTCAGAGGTTTGATATCATTTTTAAAAGGTGATACATTATCCATTTAATCTTTTGGATTGAAATTTCTATGGAGTCATATGCTTGCATGAAGAACGTGAGGGAGAGCAGCTCTGTTCTGATTGCAGTTAGTAGGACACTAGTCGATGCCATTGTGCCCTGATTAAGTGTCTCGGCTTCTCTGGGGCTTGGTTGCTGGGCAGTGCCTAACTATACTTCTCTATGTCCCTGGAGAATCGCAGCCAGCTGATTGTGTTTATTCCCCATGGAAGGAGCACATGGTCCCATCGATTGTACTCACTGTTACTTGATAGGAGAGCCCGAAGGGTCAGATCTCTTCCCTCAAGGTGGAAGCAATTTTTTTCAGTGATACATGTTTTTGGAGTTCTCTATAGATCAGGCTCGGATTATAGTTCACAGGACACAATATTCTTGTTCAACAGTCCGTGTGTGTGTGTGTGTGTGTGTGTGTGTGTGTGTGTGTGTGTGTGTGTGTTGTGGGTAGCAGGGATGTTTATCCATAACTTTTAGTTCTCAGGGATTACTCCTGACATTTGCTTGAGGGGTCACCCTTACATTGCTTGGAGGACCATAGGCAGCACCAGAAATTGAACTAGGGTCATCTTTCGGCAAGGTGAGCATCTTAATCTCTGTACTATCTCTCTGGCCTCTCAACTTTCTTTCCTGCCAATGATTCTATCTTTCCCTTTCAGGATTTACCTGAGGAATTTATGATTCTATCTTTCCCTTTCGGGATTTACCTAAGGAATTCCCCATCAATAAATCATGCCTGCAAACCCCTGTCTCAAGCTGAGCTTCTAGGGAAACCTTACACATAACTATTTTCTGTGAAGGAGACTAATTCTGAATAGATGAATACCACTGGGTCAAAAAATTCCTACTGAGGACTGTAACTTTGGGTACACACTTTCCCAGAATCCAGGATCTGGTTTTCGTGGTATCAGATAAATGGTTTTTCTTGCCTTTCCTGGTATGTATTTAACTAAATAAGAGCAGATGAAAGGATGGATATGTTTTTCTGAGGATTGCTCATTCTTAGCAACCATCCTCATTAGTGCTACTCTGTTAGAGTTGGGATTCAATCTGTGGCTGTCAGTTAACTATTAGTTACATTGCAGTTGTCATCATTAGAAATTGAGTGAGGGGCTTCCATAAGCTAGTACTGCAGTCATCAAAACCATTCCACAGGATGAGGCTGAGATGATAGAGCTGATCAGTAGCATTACCATATTGGAACCTAAACCATATGGCTCTTCTGTTTTCTTTACTTATCTATAACTTTGAAAGCAGAGTGGTTCTTGCTGGCTTTGTAGGGTTGCAAGGATTAAATGAAACAAGCATAACACATTTATTACAATGCTACACACAGTGAAGCCTTCCAAACTAAATTTAGCGGTTATTGCTTTGTAAAAGAGTTTACAGAGATATCAAAGTTTAAGGATTAGAATCAATGTCATTTTAGTCAATTTCCTATAAAATACAGATGTTTCTTGACTTGATTATATCCTTTGCCTCTCTGACCTCTGTTTCTTACCAGACTAGTGAACACAGCCTAGAAATGGTCATAGTTAATTCAGCATCTCACATCAACAGGTAATGGTGATAAGGAGAGTGTTATCAATGCTCTAGGCATGCTGTTGGCTCTAACGCTATTTTCTTACAATCATTGCCATTTTTTGCTCTTAGAGAAATACAAAGAAAATGACAAACCAGCCAGAGTAGCAGTGACTTGAGTATTTTCATTGTCTCCAGGCAGGAAAAAGAGTCACACAGGAAATGAGCAGTGCAACCTCCCGTCTTATAACTCAGCTGGCAGATGGGATGAACATCACTAAAGTCATTTGCATTAGTGGTATCTTTGGATTTCACAATGAGTCATTTCTATCCTTCTCCAAGTGAGTCAGCTGTGCCCTGACTAGCACTGGAGCATGTATATTTTGGTTGAGTGTAGGGACTTTATGACACTTGTCCCAGCAGATTTGCAAACTTGACATTAGTGTCACTTACGGTAAAAGTTCATTGAGTCCTGGGTGAACAGAAGAGCACCTACTTATGGATTTCTCACCAATGGCTTAGGGAAGTTATGGGAGAAACTTACTTTCTAGGAAGTAGTTTGTAGTGACTTCCTGATTGTGTCCTTGTATACAGGGAGACAGAATTATATCTTTTGACTTAGTTGATCATGGATGTAAATGAACTCAGGGAAGAAACAACTGGGCAATGGAATAATTTAAGGTGCTTTCCTACTACAACTGACATTCTTTACATATGTGTTTTATAGAAAGCAGAGTATAAGAGGAGGGCTTTCCAAGATAGGAAGGTGAGAGGACAAGTTGTGTGGTTACAGTGGGATTTTAATCACAACTATGAATTAATGAAAGCATGGGTAAGTTAAAAGCCTTATCTAGCCTTGCAGTTTATTAAAAATGTCATAAGACCTAGATTTTAATCACAGGACAGGAGAGACAATGGAAGTAGAGCAATTGAGTTAGTGGAAAAATCTGGTTTTTTATTTTCTGTAGTTTTCTGATGATACTTTCATTGTTCATTTGAGGAGAGTTGACTATTGGGTGGAAGTATTAGGAAGAAATCAAGAATGGATTGGTCAAGGAGTACTTGAAATTTTGTTAGAGTCCGATTTTGTTTTATTCATTTTGTTGATTTTCCTTAAAGATATATATTTGAGTAAGTTATAGTTAATATGTTTTGACCAATTATAAATGATACTTCTTTGGTAGTTTAGAATATGGAGATGTTACTGCTGCCCACTCAAGCAAATTGATCATGAACGGGAAGACAGTGACAGTGACAGTGACAGTTATACAATGCAAAGGAAAACAAATTGAATAAAGATAATCTACTGCTACACATTGAGGAAAGGACAGTATGAGTGTAAAGCATGAATTTTCAATAAAACTGGACAAAATATTTTATTTTGCTTTTTTTGGGTCATACCCGGCGATGCTCAGGGGTTTCTCCTGGCTCTGCACTCGGGAATTACTCCTGACAGTGCTCAGGGGACCATATGGGATGCCGGGATCGAACCCGGGTTGGCCACATGCAAGGCAAACGCCCTACCCGCTGGACTATCGCTCCGGCCCACAGACAAAACATATTTAAAGTTATCTGCTGCTGGGTCACTTGGAAATGTTATAACTCTCTTCCAAGTTTTAATTTCTCAATGTGTAAAATTTGGACTATACTTAATGGTGTCTATACTTAAGGGTATTTGGGTCCATATATTGTGAACTCCTTGCCCTTACTCCATCTCTGTATATTTTCAGCATAGTCACTGAGCAGTGGCTACTAAGGGTTTGATGATATACATGACAATAGTGACAATGCTCATCTCTATTTCACATAAGTTATATTTCTATCTCCCCTTTTTGAGTGGAGCATCCCAGTAAAGATAGGCTTTAGCATCGCTTGTGTTCTTTATAACTCCCATAAGTCTTATTACCCCCTTTATTTTGCTGATTTGAGTCCGTCCTGATCTAAGGTACTCACAGTAAATGATGATTTATCTACTAATGCTAGGTTATTACTTACATGCCAAAGGTGGCATGAGTATTTGCAATCTAGAAACTGGAATTCTGAACATAATGTTTTCCAAATTTTCAGGAATCATAACTAATATTTATTGGTCTCTTATTGTGGTAAGTCTTGATCATCTTTTAGTTGAAATCTTAGGCCCTCAATATTTAAAATGGGCACAGCTAAAATGATTGAAACCTGTTGGTGTACTTTGAGACAAGGGGTGGGATACTAGTGGTGGTGTTTGGGAGTAATGCTGTTCTTAATGTTCCTGTTCTCCCTCAGGACAACCCCAAGGGTCCCCCTTGAAACTCTGGGGGAAACTCTAGAGCTGTTAGAGAGCATCTGGGCTTTGAGATGGTCAATTAGGACAAGTCAAACAAAAAAGTAATAATTAAACTTTTATTCACATGCTGTGATGCTATAAGCAAGAGAAGAAAAAGAGAGGGGAGCCAGCAAGTTCTTTCAGTGTCTCTCCTTTACTACAACTTAGGACTGAGCAAGAACAAGATGAATTGAAGAAGATGGAGGAGTGTTAGAGAACATCCCTTAAAGGGCCAGTACCCTAGCCTATAAGAGTTGGGAAGACGATTAAACTGTTGAGGCCATGATTCTGAACCTGGCTTGAAAATATAAATAGAGGCCTAAGGAGAGTATCTGGGGCTTCCAGATGGAGAGAGCAGCAGTCCCTGGTGCCTGGGGAATAAGGTCAGCACCTGGACCATGGGGGGCACTGGTACCTTGGCTGGATAGCCAGCACCAGGGGAGAGAAACTACTGCTGCCTAGGTGTGAGAGTCAGCAACAGAGCCACAAGGCCTGGTGCCTGAGCCTAAGGGCTAGCACCAAGCCCGCAGAGCTACAGGGCAACAGGGTAAGAGGGCAACAGGACCAAACAGAGAAACAAAGAAACAGAGATAGGGACACAGAGTAACAGAGAAACAGAGGCAACAGAACAAAACTGTGAAACTTAGGAATACAGAGTTAGGGACACAGATAAACAGAGGAGTTGGGAGAAAATAGACCCAGAAGAGAAAAGCGCTGAATATAAAGAACCTAAGAAAAGAGGTTCTAAAAAGGGATGTCCTGGGAGAGTGCCTGAAAGGGAAAAACTCTAAGCAAAGATATCCAGAAGAGAGATGTCCTGATGAGTGGAGCTTTCACAGATGCCCTGAAGAGAGCAGAGTGCCAAAGAACCTGCCAGGAGAGAGCCAGAGGCCTCTGGAGAGAGCTTCCTGATGCAAGCAGGGAAGTGAAGTGTAAAGCAGCAGAAGACGTATTAAAAAGTAACCTCTAGGAAGCTCTGGTCTTATTCTTGTCTTGCTCTTTCCCCCTAGCCCATTGATGGGTTAGGGGAATGGTCGTAGGCCCGAACACAGGCCAGGGCCCATTATGGTTTGTGAGTATTACTGGGGACCCAGCTAGGCCCCAGCATCTATTGCCATGGTTACTCTCTGACCCCCAAGTACTGTTAGGGCAATGGAGTTCTCAGAGGGTCACTTGGGCCTTGGTACCCCTAAGGGGGTGCTGTCACTCCCTTCCCCTTTTTTTATTTATAAGCCCAAATAGAGGAGTATCTTGCTGATAAGGAATACCCATATAAAAGGTGCTGAGTATACAGGAATGCATACTCATATATGTATGAACTTGGCTAGTGGAGAATGAGATAGATAGAATATTTGACTCTTTCACTATCCCATGACTCTAATACATTGCTGTGCTTCAAGTCTGTTGTGAGGATAGTAGCCTTATCAGCATGAGCCCTGAAAGAATCCTGACGGAGCTCCAAAGACCACAGATAGAATTCTGACCTAGAACAGAAGGCTTTGTTACTCTTTGGGTATAGTTTGCAAACTAATATCTGTGGAGGAAAAGTTTTTTTAAATTTATTTCATTTTTAGATTTTATTATACCATGGTGAAATATACAGTTACAAAGCTGTTCATGATTGGGTTTTAGTCATACAGTGTTCCAGCACCTATCCTTCCACAAGTACACATTTCCTACCACCAGTGTCCCCAGATTCCTCCTCTAGCCTGCTCTCTCTCTCTCTCTCTCTCTCTCTCTTTCTCTCTCTCTCCTCTTTCACATTGTGGCTTGCAATAATACCATTTTAGGGGTTATCATGTATATCCCTTTGCCTATGTTCAGTGTTACCAATTCCAACAATAATTTTATTTTTAATATTTTATTATACCATCATGAGATATAAAATTACAAAGATGTTCATCTTTGGGTTTCAGTCATATAGTATTCCAATACCTATCCACCACTGGCACACATTTCCCAACACCAGTATCCCCAGTTCCACCCTGCCACCCTCCACAACCTACTCTGTGGCAAACAATTCTCTCTCTCTCTCTCTCTCTCTCTCTCTCTCTCTCTCGCTCTCTCTCTCTGTGTTTCTTTTTGCACGTTGTGGTTTCCAATACAGACATGGGAGTACAGGTGTTTAATATACACTGTGCTAATAGTTTATAATTATAATATAATTGGTTTGATAAATTCACTTTATTATGCCAGTTAAACATGTTTTTGGAAACATATTATTTCCCTGATGGAAATTCAGTCGGATTTCTAGCTCCCAGAAAATAGACACTGTATAGCTATAAACTTTTGTGATGCTTCCATAAGGCAGACTAAGTAAGGACTGTCAATACTAGTATAAAATGTTATAGGGGGCTGGAGCGATAGTCCAGCGGGTAGGGCATTTGCCTTGCATGCAGCCGGCCCATGCTGGCCTGGGTTCGATCCCCAGCATCTCATATGGTCCCCCGAGCACCGCCAGAAGTAATTCCTGAGTACAGAGCCAGGAGAAACCCCTGAGCATTGCTGGGTGTGACCCAAAAAGCAAAAAAAAAAATGTTATAGTCTGAAAATACAAGGATGGAGGAGGATCTTACCAATAAGGAATACCCATATAAAAAATGCTGAGTCTGTTTTGTAAATAACCCATCATTGTTTATAGTCAGTTTCATGGTTGCTTAGTAATTAGGAGATGAGAAACAAGTCTTGCCAAATATAGATGCTTTCCTTCTCAGATGTGAAAATAATGACCATTTTTTATTTATATGGAATTTTTTATGAATAGCATGTTTTCCAAAGGTTTTATTAGTGCTGATCATCATGTACCTTTTGGGATTTTAGAACATTTGTGTTGCTGAGTGAATTGTTCTCTATTAAACAAAACCAACAACCTTTGGGCATGGCATTGCTAATATTTGCATGCAAGCTTATATTTAAGTTAAGATTCTAACTTTATAATTCAATTGCATACTACTATCAATAGACTCAGATAAAACTTTGCTAAATTGACTGTATATTTCAAAAATAATGTTGGCATGTTTATTGCTGTGATTTTTAATTTCCCCAGGAAATTAGAGACCAAATTACAACAAAGGAAGGAGGGGAGACTACTCAAGTGGTAGAGTAAATGCCTAACATGTGTGAGGCCCTAAATTCAGTACCTATCCCTGAGGACCACAGGTCTAGCTCTAAATGATTGCCGGGTCTGAGCACAGCATCACTAGGAGCAGCCTCTGATAAAGAAATACAGCAGTATGGGGACTGGAGAGATAGTACAGTGGGTAAAATGCTTGTCTTGCTTGCACTTGATCAAGGTTCAATACCTAGAACCCCATATAGTCACGCAATCTGCAAGAGTGAGCACAGAGTCAGGAATAAACCCTGAGCATTACCAGGTGTGGCCCTCAAAATAAAATAGAATATTAAAAATTCTAAGCTTTATAAATAGCTTAGAAAAAAGCGTTTCAGAGCAAGTCTAAGTAGCCAAGAGTTGGACACTTAGTGTGTCCTTCAGTCCTGTGTGTTCCTGGTGGCTGCACTGATGATCTAGTTCCAGTGGTGTCTTCTCTATACCAGCAGCAATGAGTCTGATCCTATCTAACTAGGGGGTAGCAGCAGATCTCAGGGTTGAGCTTTCAGTTCTGCAGTCTGTCTGTGAGCTCCCTATTCAGACACCTCCCAATTAGTTTAACCTAGGCTGTAAGTTCTGACAGTTTCTCCTTACAAATAAAAAAATTAACGTGCGAGTGGCTCACTTAATACAGAGAAACAGTATTTGAAAGCAAGTTTATGAGCAAAGGTTATAACTTGGTAATAGCCAGGTAGAAGAGATCTTTGGGCAAAGAATGAGAACAGGCTGAACCATTGCATGTTGTGTGAGTGTGTGCTATTCACCCCAAGCTGCCTTATTTGCACAATTGTTGAAAGATTTCAAACCCTTATTTTGGGTTTGTGTGATGGCGTCCTTGCATGGAAAATCAGTGGTCAGTGATGTTACCTGAAACCTGTTCTTTTTTGCAGAGATGAGGGAGGGAGGGATAGCAGGATGAACGTTCCAACCCTCTAATCAGAGGTTTGGGTCGCTGCCTAGCAACCAGCCTAGCAATCTGGGAACCCTTGGTTCCTTAGGAATTTCCCAAAGTATTCCAATTAACGTTACAGAGACACCATCATTATTTTCCTTTAGAAAGTTCTAAGGGTTTTAGGAAAACTATGCAAGAATAAAGATGCAGGAGATCTCTGCAGGAATACAGAAAATACATTTTTAAAATTATAAATCATGGTATCATAGAAGGGAATGATAACAGTAATGATTATTTTTCAACAGTACCAGGGATAGAACCCCAACCTCTATTGCTGAGTCACGTCTATAGCTCATGATCACATATATTACTTGTTAACTTTTTAGGGATTTTTTCTAAAAAGTGAGGGACCTACAAGAGAATTGATGACTGCTATGGAATATTTAGAAACCACTTGACAAAGATTTCATTTTCATAGATAATTTTATCACTGATCAGAGCTATTGGGAAAATGGGTCATGTCTAAGTTGGCAAAGCACTTTGAACTTGGGATGAAATAACTGGTCTGCTGGTCCAGAAATAGATGTTAAAAAAGTCGTAAGTTTGATGCCCTATTTCTCAAATGATTGGTCCTTTTATTTCTATATTTGTTTTCCCTTTTATAGGTATTTCCAAATGGGATGCTTCAGAATTCTCCCTTGAGTCTGTCTCAGTTATAGAACCTTAGGAAGGGAAAGAAGATACACAGAAGTGGCCTCCCGAAGTGTTGCTTCCCTGGAGGATTGTATTGACTCAGAGGTCAGGGAGGTACAGGGCTTGTTTGTTTTTTGCCAGGCTGATCTTACCTATGGGGGAAGTTCAACAAGTTTTGTGAAATAAATTTCAAAAGTACTCAGGGAAGGTAGGAACTCTGACCATTTGCAATCAGTTTAGCAAATGCAAGATTGTGTTGGTGAGTCCTTTAACAGGTACATTGTTGTCTACATCTGTTTGTCATTGGTCAAATGCAGATTCAGGGCTGGTTTTACACTAGGCATTACTATTGAGAAACTCAAGAAAAATTTAGAGTGTTTAGGAAAGGTTTTAATGTTGGATAATCAAACGTGCAGGTAGGGTAAAAGTAACAAAATTTTGAAAATGGAAAAGAGGAGACTTAGAAACACATGAACAAATCATTAAAAGTTGGGACCTGAGCAATAGCACAGCGGGTAGGGCATTTGCCTCCTACACGGCCTACCTGGGTTCAGTCCCCAATGTCCCATATGGTCCCCCAAGCATTTCCAGGAGTAATTCCTGAGTGCAGAGCCAGGAGTAACCCCTGAGTGTTTTCAGGTGTGACCCAAAAGCAAAAAAAAAAAATCGTTAAAAGTTGTAGAGCAGAAGCTCCTATTAATGGCAACAGAATACAGTATCCTTTCTGAATGGGAGCTCAGGGCTTTTGACCTAATCTGCTCTTAAATGCAGGAATGTCCCAGAGGAAAGTCTCTCTAAGAGCTAATTATTTTAGTCTGTGTGCCCTTCAGGTGCTGTACTCATGCCTCTAGAGCAGTTCGATAAAAAAAGTAATTACTGGATTCCAAATCTGCCCCTCTGTAGTACTACTTAAATCCTGGTACCGATCTCAGAGTTAAAAAGAAAATGAGATTGTCTCTTTCCTCCTTCACAAGGCAGATTCTGTGGGGGCCGGAGAAATAGTACAGAAGATAAGGTGTTTACCTTGCATGCAGCTGACTCGGGTTTGATCCCTGAAATCCCATATAGTCCCCTGAGCACCGTCAGAAGTAATTCTTTAGTGAAGAGCCAGGGGTAAACCCAGAGCATCCCCGGATGTAACCCTAAAAGCCAACAAAATGAAAAGCCAAGGCAGAGATTTTGTTAGTCTGAAGTCTGCCTTTGTATTCCTTGCAACCTTATTTCAAAATAAGTTCTATTGCTTGTCATGTGTATGATAAATTTAACAGTTTGTCATACATATGATTTCTCTTTCTTCTTGGTCTTAATAGTTATAACACAGAGAACTGAGCACAAAGCAAATAAATGAACACTGCAGGGGAAACCAGACATCTGTTTATCTCTATCATCTATTAAGGAGATAAAGGTGCCACTGCCCATCATGACCAGATTACAGCCACATAATTTTGTCTGTGTGGTCATACGAAGCTAGGTTATTTAACTGCATGGTCTCATTACATCACAATGTCTCATTTTATTTTTAGGCTTGTAGAATAATACAATGCTCATTCCCTGTAGAGAAATCTTTTCCTGTATAGAATTTATTTCTTACAATTGTGCTGTGGTAAATGAACACAGTCTTGGTAGTTGAAGAGAATAGAAGTGATTCACAGCTCTGGAAGCCAGAGGTATAAGGGCAGCCTTCTCTTTAGGATCAAAGGCAAAAATCAGCTTCTGACCTCTTCCATTTCTAGAGCCTATCGGCATTCATTGGCTTCTGGCTTCTCTCTGCTTCGTCTTCATTTTGCTTTCACCTTCGTGTGTATGGGTCAGCAACAAATCCTTCCTCTTCTCTCTCATCAAAGCAAATAAAGAGACTGGACAAGATAGTACAGCAGGTAAGGAGCTTGCCTCGCACACAACTGAACTGAGTTTGATCCTTGCACTGCATGTGATTCTCCGTGATTTCCTGAGCAGAGCCAAGGAGTAAGTCCTAGTACATCTGGGTGGGACCCACCCCAAAATAAAATGAATGCCTTAAAAATATAAGCAACTAATTGCATTTTGTGACCACCTGGGTAAACCAGAATAAATTCTTTCTTTCGGTATCCCTCCTGGACAATGAATTCACTAGTTATGAATCTGCTGAGCTAGGAAACAAGCTATCTTTTCCTGTATAGCAAAGAGCACCTTTCTTCCAGTTTTCAATAACCATTTTCTCATGCTTTCTGAACTCTCATCAGGAGCGCCCCTTAACATTTCTACCTACCCATGCATTCTGTCCATGGACATAAACATATTCACTAACAAAATAGAAAATTTTATTCTGAGATTGAGCATGGATTGCTGTTTAACAGAAGCTAAACACTATAGTATTGGCTTTTTCTGGGGGTAGGGGAGAGTGTTGGTTCACCCCTAGAGGCACTTGGGGATTCTGTGCTTGTGGGGGTGCTCCTGAAAGTACTTGGGTACATGTGGTATGGAGGGGGGCCAGTGGCATGCAAGGCTAGTGCCTTAATCTGTCTCTCTAGAACTGTCTTTTGTGAGGAATTATATTCAGGAATACTAGCAAACTTCAAAAAGGAAAAACTCTTGTAGTATAACTGCATTTCTCTGTGGGAAGGAGGGGTTATGTGGAACTTCATGGTATCCCAAAGGGGCCACAGTGGAAATTTCATAAACAGGGGTTGACACTGTAAGACTCAGAGGTCAACTGGTAGGATGAGTGTATCATAGAAGGGAAATAGGAAGTTGGCTAAGGTTGGAAAAGGTTGCAGAACATGGCTCTAACCTATAAATCCAAATAAAGTGCAGTACCTGCTTTGGAAGCCAGAGCTATTTTTACCAATCTTTGAATTTCAGTTTCAATTTTTCATTTCTTATTACTTCTACCAAGTCTTGTGATTTGGAGATTCTGCTCCGTTTTGTACTTGGAACCAGATTCAAAATCCAATGAGGTTTGTTCATTTTAGTAATATTTTTCAGTTCATTGATTGAAGCCAAAATGGAGGGGCTCCAATTACTTACAATAAGTAAGCAAGTCTTTGCCATGTTTTTCCTGTTGGTGATAATTTAGCAAACTGGCAGCATTCCACTCATCCTGACTTTCATGTGTAGTGAAAAAATTTTATCAAAATGGGGGAAATAATAGTTGTCATTTTGATTAAATTTTGTCTTCGTCTTGTAGCTCCAGATTCATTTCACTAATTTTATTGAACCAATATGTCAAATAAGTAATGCCATTTAAAAATCATCTTTGGAATAGTAAAGTGTTAGGAGGTCTGTCAATGCATCAGAGTTTAAAATTCATCAAGCAGATTCCTCTTGAGAACTACCTAACTCTATAAAACAGTGAGGGGATTGAATTCTTTACTGTTTTCAATAAAAAATTGTCCAAATAATCTGCAAATAAATAAAATAGATATGAATGCACCAAAATAAAAGTACTATTATAACTACTCCATCTAGAAGTTTTAGGGGAGAATACTATTCTTTCTTTTTCTTGTTTCTAGTTACTGGTAGCATTCCCTTTATTTATTTAGGTTTTCTGAAAATTAAAATAGATTGTATTTGGAAGCTTTGAAGAGGGGATGAAAGAGAGAGAGATAGTGAGAGAAAGAGAGAGAACAGGCTTAAGAGAGAACACAGGTTTCACAAGGGTGCAGAGAGAGCCCAACATTAAAGCATGAACATATGAAAATCCACATCTCAAGACAGGAGATGTGAGTAAAACATGAACTAGGGACCACATGCACTCGGCAGCAACTCAAGGGCACAGAGAGCACATGGACTCAGGCAGCATATGTGTGCGCTTCCTTTGTTCAAGTTGGCTTTTAGAGGATTTCTCCCAAGCTTCCCCATGTGGGGCTCTCTAACTAGGTAAGAGTCTGTTGCTATGGTGGTTGCCAAGGCAGTAGAGTTGGGAGTAGTTGATGATCTTTGATCCTCCTTTCCTGGTCTTTTTTCCTTGCTGGAATTTCTCTCTATCAGGGAGAGAGAGACCCAGCTTCTGGGTCTGTGCTGGTGTCAAGGTAAAAGTCTTAGTTTCAGCATTCAGGAGGTGGGTTTTTTGCAGCCTTGGGGCTATGGATCTTATTACTTCCCAGGAATTCATTAATTACCCTGGGATGGTCTTTTACTACTCCTGGTGAGTTCACAGCCTTGTCAGCTCGATTTCTACTTTTTAACAGTCATATCACCCCTCCTCTTCTGTGAGTGTATGATCGTATGATCTTCAGGCTCTCTCTTATTAGGGTATTTATGATGATACTTAAGATAAACCCAGAACATATAGAACAATTTCCACACTGTGTTCTTTAAAATATTAACTTATAATTTTTTATGAGCACCATGCCTAGTTGTATGGTACTTGGGACTACCAGCCTTTACCTGACTGAGCACCACCAAATATGTTCTCAAAGCAAACAAACAAAACCCTTAACGTTCTGGGTGAAAGAATGAGCTGAAGATTATTCAAATGCATTCTCTATCTTTATATAGTCTTAGAATGAAGAGCTTGATCAAGAACACTGTGTCTAGCATCTCCTATAGTAGAAGAAAATAACCAAAATATGTATCCTTTAAATTTTTTTTGACCCAGGATGCATACAATTAATATTTGGAGGAAATTAATATAGGATAGTATAAAGGTCCCATAATGTACTTGTTGCTGTAGTCGACCTTTTCTTCTAAACTTTTCTTTTATACATACAATTTTCTTGATAATGGCATTATTGACTTTTGGATTGGGTAATACTTGGTTCGTGGAGGTGGCAGGAAAATGTACTCTGCATTGTAGGAGTTATTGATCAGCATCTCTGGACCCATGAGATGCTTGTGGCACCATTTTACTCTTTTCCCTCCCTTCCCCATTATGAAAACAAAAAATATCTCTGGACATTATCAAATTTCTTGTTGAGGGGTGTGAGGTTTGGCACTGAAATGTCATCGCCTGGTGAGACTACTTATTTGTATGGAAATATTATAATTCAAAATATTTAAAATGTTTTCCCTATATCTACCTGTTTTATTGATAATACTTTTCTGTAGTCAAATGCTATAGTGTAAATTTGCAACAAAATTAGGGAAAGGACAGGACAATGGGCAAAGTACTATGGATGACAATTAATCTTTTTTTTTTTTTGGGTCACACTCGGCCATGCTCAGGGGTTACTCTTGGCTTTGCACTCAGAAATTATTCCTGGTGGTGCTGAAGGAACCAAATGGGATGCCAGGGATCGAACCCTGGTCAGCAGGTGTAAGGCAAACGCCCCTACTTGCTGTACTGTCACTCTAACTCCCTCATCAGTAATTTTTTTTTATTTTTTGGTCAAACCTGGCAATGCTCAGGGGTTACTTGGCTCTACACTGACGAATTACTCCTGACAGTGCTTAGGGGACCATATGGGAAGCCCTGGATCAAACCCGGGTTGGCCAAGTGCTAGGCAAATAAATGTGTTACCCACTGTACTGTTGCTCCGGTCCTCATAAGTTAATTAAAAATTTTTTTTATTGTACCACCATGAGATATACAATTACAAAGATGTTGAAGTTGGGAAAGGTGATGCCTCCCATCTTCTTTTTCCCAAGGATTGCTTTAGCTATTCATGGGGCTTTATTATTCCATACAAATTTTAGGAGTTTTTGGTCAATTTCTTTGAAGAATGTCATGGCTATCCTTATAGGGACCTCATTGAATCTGTATAAAGCTCTAGAGAGTACTACTATTTTATTTAACAATGTTAATTCTCCCAATCCATGAGCAGGGAATGTGTTTCCATTTCCTTGTGTCCTCTTTTATTTCTCGAAGCAGCATTTTGTAGTTTTCTTTTGACAGGTCCTTTGCATTCTTAGTTAAACTAATTCCTAGGTATTTGATTTTCTGTGGCACAATTGTGAATGGATTTTTTTCTTAATATCCCTTTCTTCTCTTTTGTTATTTGTATATAGGAAAGCCATTGACTTTTGGGTATTATTTTGTACCCTGCCACTCTACTATAGTTATCTATTGTCTTTAGTAGCTTTTTGGTAGAGATTTTAGGGTTTTCTAGGTATAATATCATGTCATCTGCAAATAGTGATAGCTTGACTACTTCCTTCCCTATCTAGGTGCCTTTAATGTCCTTTTCCTTTCTCATCAGTTAATTTTTTAACTTGTGAATTATATTGAATTTAGCCTTTTCCCCTTAATTTTTGATTATACCGCTGTGAGATATACAATTGCAAGGATATTCATAATTGGGTCTCTGTCATACAGTGTTCCAGCACCCATCCTTCCTCCAATGTCCAAACACTCCCTCCCACCCAACCCCAGCCTGCCCCTATAGCAGGCACTTTTTCCTCTCTCTCTCTCTTTCTCTCTCTCTCTCTCTCTCTCTCTGTCTCTTCTGTCTCTGTAGTTCTCTCTTCTCTTACACTTTGTGGCTTGTCCTACAGATATTAACAGTTTATGCATATGTTCAATAGTGAGTTCTAGTGTGACATTATAATTCCCTATTCCCCATCAACATCTCCAGTTTGTTGCAACTAGAATGAACATTACAGTGTATAAATGTGAAAGATCTTGGAAAGTACCTGGTCCTAACTTCCATTAACTGTCTAAGTATGTTGCATGCTGCAGAGTGGCCACACACCAGCACAGCTGTGCTTCTGGAGTGTCTCTCGTCTGGTCTTGCTGGCTGTGGATGCTGGGAGCTTGCAGTCAGGCCCACCAACGTGGAAGTTGAGGAACGGGAGAAGGAGCCCAAATCCCTGCTCCAAGTCCAGCCAGCGAGGCCCCTCCATGCCCCCGCATATGTGTGAACCCTAGGAGCTATGTTGGACTCTGAAACTCTATGGGCTGCTCCACGTGGGGCCGAGCAGCACAGCTGTGTGTCTGGAGTGTCTCTTGTCTGGTGTTGCTTGCCTTTCTCTTTAAAAAAAATTTTTTTCATTTCTCCTTTGGAATTTAGTCTTTTTCTGCATTACCCTAAATGATAGCAATAAAAATACAAGATTTTATTTGTATTTGTACTTCTTTTTGAATACCTGTAGATATGTAAAAACTATATAGTCTATGTAGTGGGGCTTCAACACCTTAAAACTTGGGGGCAGTGTTGGGGTGGGGAATAAGTGGGAATCTGGGGTCAGTGGTAGGGGAAAGAAGATGAATTGGTGAGGTTTGTGGTGTTAGAATGCTGTGTGCATGGAACCCTATCATTGACTTTATAAAATTTCACTATATTTTAAGTGTAGTTTTTATAAAATTATAAGGCACAAAGACTTGAAGGGCACACTAAGAAAAGGAGGTAGGCAGCCATCTGGTAGAGGGTGCAGTGTTGGAACATTGTATATATGAAATTCTATCATTGGCTGTAAAACATGGTGATTCAAATAAAAAAATTAAAAATCTTTAGAATCAGAAATCAGCAAAAGCCTTTGTTTTTTAAAAAATATTTTATTAGACCACATTTAGATATACAATTATAAGATGTTCATGTTTGAATTTTGGTTCTACAGTGTTCCAACACCCATCCCTCCATCAGTGCCCATCTCCCATCACCAATGTCCCCACCTCCCTCCCCCTTCTCCCAGCCTGCCTCCATGGCAGGTTCTTTATCTCCTCTCTCTCTCTCTCTCTCTCTCTCTCTCTCTCTCTCTCTCTCTCCTTGCTTCCCTTTCTTACACATTGTAGATTGTAGTATATTCTAGAACATGATTAGTTCCACTAGTTTGATGTACCGGGTCTGGACCACGAAAATGGCAGCTGTTATGGTGAGTGAGTCTCATACGGCTGCTTCCAAGACCCTACAGAGGTAATGGGCCCACTTCCAAAACCCATCTTGCCTCCTGGTAGCCTCATGGTCAGCTGAGTTAGGGGAGAGCCAGATGGCAGCTCTCCCCTTGTGTCTGATTCGCTGCATCATGGCCAAGAGCCCTGAGGCAGTTCTTGGGCGGGGCCACCAGGCCTCTGGGCCGGGTCAGAGAGGGGGAATGGGGAGCCCAGCTCCATCTCCAAAAACACCTGGTGACTTCTGCCTTCAAGAGCCGCCTACCTGGGCTTGAACTCGGCTGAGCAAAAGCCTTTCTTAATTTCATTCCCTGATTGAAACCTGTCTGTGAATTCCAGAATTATATCTCCAGTTACCATCTTGACATGGTACTTGGATATCTTAAGCATAACTGGGAGTCTGAAACTATATTGAATCCATTGTTTCCAGCCCCAGTTAAGGGTTTCTCTATGTTTCTTAGCAGAAAATGATACAATCTGGTGAGTTCTGCAAATAGGGACACAAGAAATAGTAGTCTCATACCATAGGAATCAACTGTAAGAAAAAAAATCAACAGATTATATTCTTTAAAAATACCTTGAAATCCTCCCTTTTTTTGGAACTAACACTACATTTCTCAAACACCAGTTCAATAAAATTTCTTACCCAAGCTATTGCAAATAATTTTTATCCAAACTATTACAAAAACTTTCTAATTGAGCAGCTTGGGTCTACTCTTACAGGATTCTGATCTTTTTGAGACATAAACCTGTAATGTCATCCCATCAAATGAATTATCTGTTTTTTTTTCTTTTTAGGGAACACTTGACAATGCTCAGGGGTTACTCCTGCCTCTGCACTCAGGAATTACTCCTGGTGATGCCTGGAGACTATATAGGATGCTGGGAATTGAAATTTGCTTGCCACATTCAAAGCAAACACCCTCCAGGCTGTACTATTGCTCCACCCTCTTTTCTTTGTTAAGGATACAAGTTAAAGTATTTTGTTTGTTTTTTTTTGTTTTGGGATCACATCCAGCAGTGCTCACGGCTCCTTCCTGGCTTTACACTCAGGGATCACTCCTGGTGGCTCAGGGAACCTTACATGGTATGGGAATGGTGATCTGGTCAAGTTGCAAGGCAAGAAATTTGCCTGCTATACTATTATTCTGGCCCACAAGTTAAATCCTGACAGTGGTTTGTGAAGTCTCTTCTAGACTTCACAAGGAAGTCCTGTAAAGGAAGTCCTTCACAAGGAAGATCCTGTCTTCCTTCAGAGCTGAGCCACATTCTGTCTTGCAACCACAATGGTCTTTCAGTATTTAAGAATGTATCCCTTGCTTCTTTATAGGAAGTCTATTGCATTCATAGTTTTCTTTGACAGGTGGACTCTTTGCCATACTTTTACCCTAATTTGATTCCTACTAACCTTCGGGTATCAGATCAATCATTCTTTCCCAAGAGTCTTTTTCCAGTTACTTTTCTTTGCTCCCTTTCAATAAAGCCTTCCTAACATGTGATATATAACATTTTTTGCTCTTCTCTCATATAAATTTGGAAATTTAATTTTGTATTTGGGTTCAAATTGAATTTACATGTCTCCTACAATAAATCAGAAAACTTTTTGAAGGGAAACAAATACCGCTGGTTTTGCTCAACTTGATCCTTGTCACATTTTAATCTAAGAGGCCATTTGTGTTACTCTTTTATCCCCTTGTTAAGTATAAAATACCTTTAAAAAATACGTTGAACTCCTCCTGCTTTTTGGAACTGGCACTACATTTCTCAAACACCAGTTCAATATAATTTGAACTAAGTCTACTTTTATCTGGCAAAGAAATAAATGACTATTGGCCATGTTTTCTTATGGTCTTTTAATACTAAATATGCATTTCTTCAACAGACAGTTACAATGGAAACTCAATCTAATTGAATTTCCTCTGGTTCAATTAATATAAAACCATCTGCTTTTAGAAATGAATAAAAACCCTATTTTTTCCCTTATGAAGTAGTTTTACAAGGAATTTTATGTGACTGATATTTATTTTTTTATTGTCATTGCTCACTTTTTTCCAGGTATAATTTGAGAGTGGGATTTACAGTCCTTCAGAAATTACTCAAATTTTGTCTGTGCAATTCATTTGGCACTTAACAATGGTAAAGTCTTTCTCATTTTACTCATTTATTATTGTTTTTAAAAACAATCCTTCTAGGCACTGAAGAGTAGTACACGTGTGAAGGTACTTGCCAGGCATGCAGCTCACCATGGTTTGGTTCCTATCACTGCCTGGACCCCAAGTACTTCTGATTACTATAGGAGTGTTCCAGAGCACAGAGCCTGGAGTGGTCTTTGAGGACTGTCAGGTGTGGCCCAGTACCACCCCCTCCAATCCCAAAAGATGTGAGATTTAAAAGCCCTTAGAGATATGTATAACAGTCTCTCCTTAATATTAACCTTTGTTTGATTTTCTTTTTTAGAAAACCTATTATATTTTAACTAAAATCTCAAGTTTTCTAAATTTTTTTAAAGTATTTTATTATACCACCATGAGATATACAATTACAAACATGTTCATAAGATGTTCATATTTGGGTTTCAGTCATACAGTGTTCCAGAACCCATCCCTCCACCAGTGCCCATTTCCCACCACAAACGACCTGGTTCCCTACCCTCCCCTAGCCTGCCTCCATGGCAGGTGCTTTACTCTTTCCATTTCTCTATATCTCCTTCTCTTTTCCTTCCCTTCCACATTGTGGATTGCAGTATATACATTAAAAGGTTGTGATGTGTATCTTTTTACCTATATTTAATGCTCAGTTCTAGGTTGAGGCACTTTCGACAATTGTTAGCACACTGTTCCATTTTTCTGTCTTACCTAGCCTCTGACTCCCACACATTTGTGATAATTTTCACCTTTGACAAGACCTCCTGAACCATGTTTCACTTGACTTTGGATATTGGTATCATAATATGTACATATATATATTTATGTCATGCAAATAAATACAGTCATTCAATTATCTGTCTCTCTCCTTCTGGCTAATTTCATTCAACATGATCTTCTCCATATTTATCCATTTATAGGCAAGTTTCATAACTTCATTTTCCTAACAGCTACATGGTATTCCATTGTGTAGATGTACCAAAGCTTGTTTATCCAGTCATTGATACTCAGCCACTCTGGTTGTTTCCAGATTCTGGCTATTGTGAATAATGCTGCTATGAACATAAAAGTAGGGATGGTGTTTCCGCTGTGTATTTTTGGCTTCCCAGAGTATATTCCCAGGAGTGGTATGGCTGGGTCAAAGGGAGTTCAATTTCTAGTCTTTGGAGGAATGTCCAGATTAAAACTATTGTTTTGAAGAATCACTTTTTTCTATGAAGTTTTGAATATGATGAATACAAAGAGAGAATGCTTTCAGAAAGGAATTCCTAAAAATGAGGTTTTACAACAAGCGTAAGCACCTGTTAGAATGACTGCTAACAAAAGTGCAGTAATAAATGCTTGACATACATAGGCTAGAGAAAAATGAAGTTTCATGCTCTGTTGGTGGCATGTGCGTCAGTACAATCAAACTGGAAAACAGTATAGAGATTCCTCAAAAAACCTCAACATAGAGTTACCACATGCTTCTTCATCCATTTGGGCAGTTACAAAAACATTAATGCAAATACTTATATAAACCCCAAAATTTATTACAGTGCTATTCACAGTAGCAAAACTATGGAAGTATCTGAACCGTTGATAGATAGTTGGAGAAATAATGTGATTATATAATAAAATAGTATTCAACTGTAAAAAGATGAAATTTTATTATTGGCAACAAAAATCAAAGGCACTGGGAGGATTTATGTGAAACAAATAAGTCTGAAGATAAAAGACACATCATTGATGACGTCATGTGCTTTAGAAGGATATGAAATTGCTAAATAATCAAGATAAAAAATACAGTTTGGTAGACACTAATAATAGAAATATGGTTACTTGAGGAGAAAGGCAAGGCATGGAGGATGATAAGGTAAGGCCAGAAAGAGAGTGGGGGAGAGAGTTGAAAACAACAACAGAGTTTTGAGGTTTCAAAATGACAAGAACAAATTGGCTTCTAGAACAACTTATAGGAGAAAAAAGGATAGTGTCTGGTTTTGACTATGGAATAAAATTCGTTTCTATTTTAAAGATTAATTGGTTTCATGATTGAAGGTAAAAGTAAATTTTATTCTTTTATGTCTTTTTGAGCCACACCTGGTGATGTTCAGATTTATTCCATCAAGGGCTGGCTGAATACAAGGAGTGTGTCTCACAGCTTGACTGTCTAGCCTCTGGTGTATCTTATTCTTAAGGAAGGAGTGAGGATTGGCCGATGGATAGTGTGGGAGCATGAGAAACTTGACTTTTACCTGAGCACCTAGGTGTCTGCTATTCATAACAGGGATAATGACCCAAATGAGAGTCTAGTCCCATTTTTTTCTCTTGCAGTTCTTTCATACCTCCTTTATTTAATTTATTATTATTATTATTATTATTATTATTATTATTATTATTATTATTTGCTTTTTGGGTCATACCCGGCAATGCTCAGGGGTTTCTCCTGGCTCTGCACTCAGGAATTATTTCTGGTGGTGCTTGGGGACCATATGGGATGTTGGGATCAAACCCGGGCGGCATGGTCCAGCTACGTGCAAGGCAAATGCCCTACCGCTGGGCTATTGCTCCGTACCTCTGCTTTAATAGGTCTCTCCTTCCTTCCTTCCTTCCTTCCTTCCTTCCTTCCTTCCTTCCTTCCTTCCTTCCTTCCTTCCTTCCTTCCTTCCTTCCTTCCTTCCTTCCTTCCTTCCTTCCTTTCTTCCTTCCTTCCTTCCTTCCTTCCTTCCTCCCTCCCTCCCTCCCTCCCTCCTCCATTCCTCCCTCCCTCCCTCCCTCCATTCCTCCCTCTTTCCTTTTTTTCTTCCTTCCTTCCTTCCTTCCTTCCTTCCTTCCTTCCTTCCTTCCTTCCTTCCTTCCTTCCTTCCTTCCTTCCTTCCTTCCTTCCTTCCTTCCTTCCTTCCTTCCTTCCTTCCTTCCTTCCTTCCTTCCTTCTTTCCTTCCTTCCTTCCTTCCTTTCTTCCTTCCTTCCTTCCTTCCTTCCTCCCTCCCTCCCACCCCTCCCCCTCCCTCCCTTCCATCCTTCCTTTCTCCCTCCCTTCCTCCCTCCTTTCCTCCCTCTCTCCCTTCTTTCCATCCTTCCTTCCTCCCTCCTTCTCTTCCCTCTCTCCTTTCCTCCCTCCCCTTCCTCTCTCCCCTCCTCCCTCCCTCCCTTCCTCTCTCCCTTCCTCCCTCCCTTCCTCTCTCCCTTCCTCCCTCCCTTCCTCTCTCCCTTCCTCCCTCCCTTCCTCTCTCCCTTCCTCCCTCCCTCCCTTCCTCTCTCCTTCCCCTCCCTCCTTCCTCTCTCCCTTCCTCCCTCCCTTCCTTCTTACCCCTCCATCCCCTTCTCTTGTCTTTACCCTCCTCCCTCCCTCCCTCCCTCTCTTGATGTCATTGTTATGTTGAGGCTACCAATTCATGAAATATAATTCACTCCATTTACATAGTTCATATTTTATTTTTTTAAATAAGAATTTTGTATATTCTGTATTTGCTTTAATAAGTTTATACTGAATATCTTACTGGGACACTGTAGGGAGATGTGATCTCTGGTGACAGAGATCTGGTATGGAATGATGTATGAATGAAAAGTGTGATTAACAGTATTGTAAATTTAGGTACCTCAATAAAATGTTTTTTTAAAGAGGCTTATGATATTATTGTTTTTCAATTATAATTTCTGCATGCTATTATACGTATATATAGAAATGCAGTTGACATTTTTGTGCATTGATCATTTTGAGCCCTATGCCATAGCTAAATTCACTTATTAGTTCTGGTGTTTTGTTGTTTGGGGGCTTCTGGGGGCATATTCATTATGATTTTCTATATTGGCAAATAAGACAATGGCTTTTTGGGTCTTTTTCATCAACTGACTTATGATGACCTCTGGGCACCAAAATTTCTATAGAAAAGGCTTAATATATATTTATGAATGAAGGTTCATCACTATTATTACTGTAATCTGTGAACCCCAGTGAGTTTAACACTATATCATTTTCGTTTTTTACTTTCTTTCTCCTGAAGAGTTATTCACGATGCATTATCTACATGCTGAAACTCCTGTTGTTTCTTACCCCCTGCTGGAGTGCAGTGCACTTAATCTATTTGAAACAATTCTCATTTATTTACAACTCAAGAGAACAAGTGTCTCAGTACAGATTGAAATTGGGATTTAATTAATGTCTTTACACAGGACTTGAATACTAACCTCTTTTAACTACCAGAGAAATGCCTATATATCTGATTCCGTTTAGAATCTTCAGCAGGTACACAAAGTACTGGAAATAGTTTTCTTTTTCTATGTGACACAGGCAATAATTAAAGTTCTAAAAGCTGTTCATGGATTCTTTCATAGTTCACTTGGCATTAATTGTCTTTGTATATTTATGGTTTGGTTGAGTACTTGCTGATGGCATTCTTCATTTCTTGTGCTTTTTATTTGTATATATATCAGCCTTTTCAATCTTGGGAATATCATTCTATCCAAGAAACCATCCCCTTTTTCTAATCTTTACAAATGATAATTAATACCTGGCAGAATGTACGTATGAAAAAGAGAACTGATGTAAGTGAAGAAACTGTGATTTTCAGTTAATAAGCAAAGAAAGAAGTGGTAATAATCTTTTCAGAATGCCTAGGACACTGACTTGAAATAGATTAATAAAACACAATAAAAGTATCTCCAACTTTATTAAAGCTTAATATTATGCAAATATATGTGATGAAAAAATTAATATCTGACTGTCTAAAGCCAGACTGATGGCACTAGATGATAACATCTAAAATGTTCTTATGGTTTGCTGAGACCCCTTTAATTTAGATTGTACATAAAGAAATTCAATAGAGAAATCAGTAACTCATAAACCAGACATCATGCTCTCTAAAATAAGTTCCACTCCTCAAAAGTAGAACCAAGGAACAATGACAATTATTTAAATGACCAGACTTTTAAGTTCAAAATGAAGTGTTGGTTCAATTTGACAAATGTATACATGATTCTTAATATATCCCACAATCTTCTGTCCAAACAAGGGCTACAAAGAGGGAAAAGACAAAGCTATTCCTTTAACTTTGACTTTAAGATTGAAAGCCCTGTTCTTCAGTGTGCTAACAATTGTCGAAAGTACTAATACCAACCTCGAACTGAGCATTAAATACAGGCAAAATAGAGACATGACAACCCTTTAATGTATGTTCTGTAATCCGCAATCTGGAAGGGAAGGAAAAGAGAAAGAGATAGAGAGAAAGGGAAAGAAATAAAGAACCTGCTATGGAGGCGGGCTGGGGGAGGGGAGGGAACCGGGGATGTTGGTGGTGGGAGATAGGCACTGGTGGAGGGATGGGTGCTGGAACACTGTATGACCAAAAACCCAAATATGAACATCTTTGTAATTTTATATCTCACGGTGGTATAATAAAATACTTAAAAAAGAAAAATAAAACCCTGTTCTTTAAGTTGGAAGCAATTGTAGACTATAGTTTTAGGAATAACTGAGCTGAAAACAACTAGGCTAAATAAAAGTAGATAAATAAAATCAAGATGAGCTTATGCTAGTAGTGAACAAAGAGGCATTTGAAAACAGCAGGCATACATTAGATACTCTGGTTGTGGGGGTGGTGCTGCATTGCATTGCATGTAGCAATATTGTATAACATGACGTCTTGATAAAAATAGGGAAATGCCCTAAGAAAGGAACACTAAGTCATACTCAGAATCAACCAGCATCAGAATCAAACAGCACAATATGAACTTATTGTAGATAAAAGTTCCATGTTATTTTTCTCTGCCGGCTAAATCAGAACTCTTTTGAGTTTGTCAAATGGCCCAAATGTCTTAAAGTTGATATTTTGCATAGGGTTCAACAGATAGAACTTAGATAAATATTGTTAAAGCTTAATAAGTTTGGACTTTTAAGGATTGGTGTCCAAGTCAAATAAATGATTTCCATAGGTTTAGAAATGAACTATTTAATGATCAGAGTCCAGCGAAGAAATTTATTTAAGAGACAAATTATCTGCAGTTTGGCATCTCCTTTGATTAAAAAAGCAAAAACAAGTAAGTTCTAAGTGATGCCTTCAAGAGGCAGAACTGCAGGTGAAAAGTCACAGGTGACGTCTCAGCCCTGCTTTAGGCAACTACAAAGACTAATGCAAGCAACTCATTTAGATGGCTGGTCTCACCGTGGATGTGGGGCACAGCCGTGTGTGACAGTCTTTGAAGGACTCAGCTCTGACATGATCTTTCACCCACACTTTATCTCCATTATGAGAAAGTAGAGCCTTCAAAATAAATCTTTAGAAAGTTGAAATGATCCAAAAGAAAGAAGCAATAACTATGAGCATATATAGATTCTTATGAGTGTTCTGAGGCTCCCAAGTAATCTCAAATCATCATTTCACACAGGAAATCTAAAAGGACACTTAGCAATAGTAAAAGCCAGAATAATGTGATAAATGCAGAGTCCTAGAAAGTGGTTTCCTAGAAAGAAATTTGGAGCAGAGGGTGCACCGACGTGCCACATGTGCCCTGACCTCAAAAAGGCAGTTACAGAGCAGACACTGAACACTTTGTATTTTTGGACTTTTTGTGGCAAAAGAAGACCCCTCCTTGGATTTAGTTTGTCTGCCTGCTCGAGCATGTTGATGAATGGGAAGACAAGTGATACAAGTGAAGTGAATGTAATTTCCAGTGGATTAAAAGTGTGGTCTTATAATAACTCTTTTCTACATCTGGACTTCCCTCTCATCACAACTCCACCCAGCAGACCAGACTATCACAGCCTGGCTCGCTGGCTGCTAGCGACCATGCAGTTCATCAATAAATGCTTTATTTAGAGGTGACTACAAGAGTATGCCACCCGCATGGCAAGCCTGGCAAGCTGTTCGTGTAGTATTTGATATGCAAAACACCAGTAACATTTATGTTAGGTCATTCCCATGACCTAATATAATTGTTTGAGGCTCTTTATGTTCCTGGAGCAAGCGGATGCCTTTGGGTTCTACTAGCATGAGACAGGACATATGGAGATATTACTGGTGCCCGCTCTAGCAAATAGATGATTAACAGGAAGATAGTGATAGTGATAGTGATAGTGTGAAATGGGATAATAGAGTGAAAAGGTTTTGTACAGTTGCTGTGTAGCTGGGGAGAGCAGTGTTTTCATTCTTAGGCAAAACACCCACATTTCAGTGTCTTTACAGCCAGGACCTGGGGCAGGGGTCTGCCCCCCGGGAAGGAGGAAAGGGGAGGAGGAGAAGAAACAGATAACCTTGATGACTCTTTTACTCACTATGAATTTATACTCCTAGAGAATATATTCTCACTTCTCCATATTACCTCACTTCCATGCCCATAAACATACACTAGGAGACAGAGAGATAACCCTCAGATTTGTCCTGCCTCACCTGACCCTCAGCCTATATTCCGTGCTTCCAAGTCTGGAAAAGAAGCAGGGTTGGGTAGAACTTCCCCTCTTTTCAGAGTCTGGGTTGTATCATCACAGTAAATGATTAAAGCTCTGACTCCTTCATTTTTAGCTTTAATAGGCTACTCCCACACCTGACAGCTCAGCGCTCACCGTCCCAGCTCAGCTGAGCTCATATCAGCGAGGATACAAACAGTCATAACAGAGTGAGAAGTATGAATAAGGGCATGTGAAAGTGCACTGGAAGTCCAAGAAGATGAAGAGGCCCAGGAGATTGCAATTCAGTATGGACTCAGAATTGTACACGGAAAATAATGAAACCCTGTACCAAAGGCTGTTGCTCATGCAGAAACTTAGGAACTTAAGCGAGGGGCTCATTGGGAAATTACAACCAGAGAGGATAGACTACATCAGAAGGTACTGGTAGCAAAGTAGGCAGAGGATAGCTGGAGGAATTTGGAGTCTATCCTCATGGGAAGTTGTTAAAGGGAAAAGCAAGATGTATGTGTTATAGGGAAATGATTGATCTTGGCAAGTAGAAGATTGTGATGGAAATTGAAGTCCCAAACACATGTCTCACCTTACAGCAACATACACAAGTCCACATGGATTTGTGGGGAAAGAATCCTACGTTAGTCCCAAGAGGAGATTCTCAGCATGAAAATCAAGATCATGGGCAAAATATCCAACTTCCTTGGTTTCCAAACTCACAAGCTATGTGACATGGATGAGTTATTTTGCCTTCTTTGGCCTCAGTAACCCCGTGTTCAAAGCAGTATCATAGTTAACTCATTGGTCTGTTGAACTGATTTTGTAAGGAAATAAAACATTAAGGATGGTGTAGAAGAGAAGTTTGAAGAAAAGGGGCGTCAAAGAAGCTGACTTGGGCTTATGTAAGTGTTAGAGGTCTATGACTAGGATTTCTAGAATTGGTAGCGTAATGATAAGACACAGGTACACCCGGCAGAGCAGAAACCAGCTTTCCCGTTTAACCCCCTGCATTCCATGGACCACGAGAGCAACTTCCGACCCGAGTCCACCATTCCGATGGAGTCTCGGAGGAGCCCAGAGGAACCCCCCCACACCTTGCTGGCAGCCATCTTCACAATCCACACTCTGCAGCAGGTAAGATCTCCACCCAGCAGACTAATCCAGTCTCCAGCCCCCAGATTAAACCAGTCTCCAGCCTGGCTTGTCAGAAACCCAGCCTACAAGGACCCACCCTGCAGAGACCCGCCCTTCAGAGGAGAGTATTTCAAGCGCAGGAATGCTTGAGCCTAAGACATGGGTACACATAGCAGAGCAGAAACCAGCTTTCCCTGTTGCGCTGTGCGGCCGGCGATTTACTTCAAATTACCGTAAATATTCAACCTACCCCTCTGAGAGAGTCCCACAAATTAATGAGAATATAGCCGCGTGGCAGAGCCTGGCAAGCTGTCCGATGCGTGTTCAATATGCCAAATCCAGTAACAGAAATGTTTGTTTTCCTGACCCGAAAGATCCCTTTAATACGGCAGCAGTAAGAAAGGCAAACAAGCAGTGCCAGACAAAATTTCATGGTCATCCTAGGCTGCCAAAACGAAGAAGGACTAAAATGACTGTCTGTACTTTCAATGCACGTACACTGGCATCGGAAGCATATATTGAGGATCTGATGCTGCAAGCAAAAAGATCAAGTACAACATCATTGGTCTGACTGAGACGAGGGAGGCGTCAGTTGCATCATGCTGTATTTGACACTGGAGAAGAATTGTTCCTTGGAACATGCGACAAAAAAAGAGGCATCGGTGGCGTTGGTGTCCTTGTCAACACGAACATGGCCGTAAACATTGATTCATTTGAATGCCTAACAAACCGAACAGGACGATTACACTTGAAGAGATGTGGCTCACTGCCAGCAATTTCTATCTTCATTGTCTACGCACCAACATCCACATACAAAGAAGATGAAATTCAGAAATTCTACATGGAATTGGAGGAGTTCTATAAAAAAGATCACACCTTCTACAAGATCATAGTCGGTGATTTTAATGCCAAGATAGGACCAAGAAGATCGGCTGAAGAACTCCACATAGGGACCCATGGCCTAGAATGGAGCGAACAGGGTGAGAGACTATCTGGAGTTCATCATGTCCACCAAGACCATTCATGGGAACTCACAGTTCCAGAAAGCTGAAGCGAAACGTTGGACATGGGAATCTCCTGGCGGACAGTTCCACAATGAAATAGACCACATCATCTTCAATCGACGGTTTTGTCTGACCGATGTAGCTGTCGTCCCCAAATTCCAAACAGGATCAGACCAAACAGGATCAGCAGTTTTGTGTACCTAGGTCGAGAAATCAACATGATGAACGACCTAAAACCTGAGCTGCTCAGGAGGAAGAGGAAGCAGCATGGAATGCCTTCAAAGGCATTGAAGAAATAGCTAAAAGGACAAAGAACCTCTGGCTCTGGGCACATCTCTTTGACGCCACCGTTCTCCCTGCATTAACATACGCCTCAGAGACCTGGGCCCTACGAAGCAGGATGAGAATGCTATTCGGGTCTCCCAGAGAGGAATCGAAAGACCTGTGCTTGGAATATCACGCCTCACTCAAGTGAGAGAAGGAATCCGGAGTTCTGACCTCTGTCACTATTCCAGAATCAGGGATGCTGTCTTGTTTGCCAAGGCATCGAAAATCAGATGAGCTGGACATGTAATGCGATTTGGAGACAACCGCTGGACTAGAGCCATTACCGACTGGATCCCACTGGATATCAAAAGATCACATGGCCACCCGCCTACAAGATGGTCAGACTTCCTTGTCAAGACCCTGAAGGAATGGTTTGAGGCTCTTCATATTCCTGAATCAACCAGATGCCATTGGGCTACATTGGCACGTGATAGGGTCCAATGGAAATGTTACTGGCTCCCGCTCGAGCAAATCGATGAATAACGGGATTCAAGTGATCAAGTGATCAAGTGATAAGAGCCAAGTCCTATTGCTAGGGGAGAGAAGATGGGTGGGCAGGGATAAAAGGGTGTGGGTAAGGAGTGAACATAATTTGGGAAAGGCAGAAGTGATCTGCACATCCTTCCTGAAATATCAGGTTTATCTACCCGATATTATCTACCTCAGGAAAGGAGGTAGGTAATTACAACTCCCAGAAACAGCACTATTCCTAGAAGACAGAAAAGGTCAGAGAGTTTGAAGACTGAGGATGAGTAAAAGGAGGACAAGTACAGGAAGAGATTTATGTAAAGAAAGAAAATGATTGCTAGAAGACTTTTCCAGTTTGTTGTATTCATAATTTCTATTTATGTTTTCAGGCATTAAATGACTGCTAGAAAATGTTTTGGATTGTTTTGTTATTTATAAAAAACATGCATTTTTTTTTTTTTTTTTTTTTTGTTTTGGTCACACCCGGCGATGCTCAGGGGTTACTCCTGGCTCTTTGCTCAGGAATTTCTCCTGGCGGTGCTCGAGGAACCATGTGGGATGCCGGGATCGAACCTGGGCCGGCACAGGCCGGCGCTGCAAAAGCAAACGCCTTACCCGCTGGGCTATCGCTCCGCCCCAAACATGCATGTTTTCAAACGTACTGTACATACCTTTCTAATTCTCCAGGTACTCATCACCCAACTCTGACAGTTGAGTATTTTCCAAAACCTGTTACACTATCCTGCATATTGAAAAGAAACTTGCTAGCGTGTTTTAAAATACATTATAGAAACCACAAAATATCTATTGTTATATTTTTTTCTACAGTTTTAATTTTTTTCTTTAACAAAAAAACTCTGATGAACTGGTGATGGTTTGGTGTAGTAACTTTATATTACTGAAACATTATCAAGAATATAATAACTCTCAGTGTCTAAACACAATTAAACATGATTTATTTCCCTCCCACCTTTCTTTTGATGTTTGCAATGATCAGGAGTCACACACAAATGATTCTGGGGTTCATACCCTTAGTTACACACTTGGTTGTTGTACTTGCACACATAATTGGGGTCACCATCTTTAGTTTGCTCACACACTTTTTTTTTTTTTTTTTTTTGTTTAGTCACACCTGGCAAAGCTCAGGGATTACTCCTGGCTCTGGAATCAGGAATTACTCTTGGCGGTGCTCGGAGGACCATATGGGATGCGGGAATTGAACCCAGGCCGGCACAGGCCGGCCATGTGCAAGGCAAACACCCTACCTGCTCCAGCCCATCACACACATTTTGATAGCATGGTTTGCTGCAAAGGTCTACACTTCTTTGCACTTTTTGCACACTTTTTTGTAGTGCTCACACATACTTGATTACTGTGAACCAGAGACTGTACACTTTGTTGTGATGTAGACAAAAGATGTGATGTAGATCTCAAAGATAGTATAGCTGGAATGCCCTTGGCACAATGCAACAAAGTCAGTGTCGGGTCAAAGTCACGATCTCAGGGCCAAAGGGAAAATATAGGGTATTTTGAACATGACTGATGCATGTTTGGTTCCTCACACCTGACATGGCTTCCCAAGTCCTACCAGGAGTAATCCCTGAGCACAGATCCATGAATAAACCTTGAGCACTGCCAGGAGTGACTTAGGAAGAAATAAAAATCACAACCCTGTGCTCAAAAGGCAGTTACTTCTTGGGCATGGAACTATTTACCCCTCTATTGATGATTTGATGTATTGAATAAACCATGAAGTTAGTGTGTTTGCATTTTGGTGGAAACTGTGTAGTTAAGGATTATTGTCCTTTAGCTGTGTCGTTTTACTTTACTTGCTTTTGTTGAGGGGGTGGGTCATACCCAACATTGCTCAGGACTTACTCTTTTATAAGTTTTTTTCTTTAAGGGGTCACTATAGGTCATAATTAGGGTTATTCTTGGCTCTACACTCAGGAATTACTCTTGGCAGTGCTCAGCAGACCATATGGAATGCCGGGATTGAACCTTGTTCAGCTGCATGCAAGGCAAACTTCAAGGCTTACTCTTGGCTTTATGCTCAGAGTTCACTCTAGCTGGGGTTCGAGGGACAATATCAGTGCTGGAATCAAACCTAGGTCAGCTGTGTGCAAGGCAAGTGCCCTACCTACTATCCTACTATCCTATCTTTCCAGCCCTGTTTTTCTTATATTTTTGTTTTCATTTCTTTGGGAGTTTATCAGAGATCAAACTTAGGGCATCCTAAATGTAGAGCATGTGCTTTCTTAGTGAATTACGCCTTCTACTTTAGAAGGCCATTAGTTCTTTGGAAAAGAGGTCATAGAAGGATTTTTAAAGGATGATTTTAAATAATAAACATCAGTGTTAAAACAGGTAACTTGAAATGTAATAGAACTTCAAAAATATTTTTCACACTCATCCTTAAACACACATACATTGTGTTCACTCACATTATAATCATGCCATAACCTCCATGTTTAGTTATGTTCCAGACAGATGAGCATTGTTTTGCAATCTCCTCAAATTTATAACCATGCAATCAGTAATTAGGCATTCTGGCTGGGTAAACCAGATATTCATGAATCTAATCAAGGCTGTTTTTAAGCAAAAACATTGAGTCAAGACTGTTTTTACATTCCAGCCTCATATCTTTCAGTATTCACAATCTAGCAGAGAAATTCAGAGGAGCTGCACGGAGGTAAAATTTCATTTAATATTCCATTTATCTGGGAGGCTGGAAGGAATGGTATGATTTGAAAGTCACCTCCGATTATGGTAAACAATAAGCAAAACAGCTCTCAGAAAAGTTCATTTTGGACTGATGTTGCATTTTCAAGAAAGGGTTAATAGAAGCTGGTGAGGCAAGTGAAGAAGCAAATCCAGCAGTGAAGTCTTTCTTTATTTTTTTCAACAGTGAAAGACTGATCTGCAAGTTTATGAATACAAATGTACTGACAGCCTTCATCTCATAGCCTGCAAAATGGCCTTGGCTGCCACTAAGTGGGCGGGAAATGAATGGGAGAGACTGAGAAGGTACTGCTTTGTTTGTGTGGTACACAGTGTTAGAGATGAAAAACACTGGCAAGGGTCCATGCTTCCAGATCCTTGCAAGACTCTCCTGCATGTGTTTTATCTTTGGGTGTTACCATGGCTACTGATGGAAAGAAATGAAAGTCGAAAGGTGGAGGGAGGTAGACGGATTAGATGGGTGGAAGAGATGAGGAAAACAATCTCCATAGCCAAGCACCTGGGAAGATTTATTGTTGAAGGCCTTGATGGTGTATCCCACTGCATACAATGTCTATTCAAACAGCCACTCTGAAGCCAATTACCTTTCTGAATAAAGCTTCCAGATAGGGCTACCCTGGAGATCAGTGGACGTGCTCACGTGTAATTTGCTTTATATTTCTTATTGAGGATGGTCAGATAATTAGCACACTGCCCTTCAAATCCCTGGTCAGCACTTCCTAGCTATGTACTTCAACTGAGTTATTTAAATTATTGAACTGTCTATTTGTATACCTGCGGAATAAGAGCCACACTTGCCTCTTTGGACTCTAGGAAGCACGTGAGTGCAAGTACTTGCCACTGTGTTTTGTGTAGTTGTGCCCACATCGGGTCAGATTTTATTCTATAACTTATAAAGTAGTATATAAATTGGCTGTGACAAGCAATCTACTTGTCGTTTTTCCTAGTCCTCTTTCAGAAAAGTGACACCTCTGTAAGAAAGTGTATATTATGAATAATAAAACTGGTGAGCAAAAAACTATATTCAACATATTCATTAGCTATTCCTGTCCCTCAGGCAGGACCTAATTGATGAATAGTACCTATTGCTGTTTGTAATCTCAATATTACCTACCTTATCCTGGGACTCTTTAAAAACTTGTGTATAAATAGCCATTTTATAAGCAGAGACATCTTTCTGTGATTATCTGTCATATTACAGTGCTATATTGCCATTTCTGATTGAAAGAAATGGACAGTAATATTTTACCTACGGGTATTTCACTTGGTTTTCCTTTAGTTGGTTTTGTCAAGGTGTCAGTTTATTTTACTGGTGACTTAAACCTGTTTGAATGACTTCCATTTCAGCATATTGGAAAAGTTCTTTGATAGCATGATGGTTAACCTCTCATGTTTCAATTTTTCAAGCTGTAAATATCCTCTTTCATGTATAAAACTTAATTTGCACAAGGTACACAAATTATGGATAATACATATTTTAAGCCTCCTATAAAAAGATATAGAATATATTCATTTAAAATAATTATTATTTAAAATTTGATCTTTATGGATATCTCTTATCTTTGGAAATGTAATCTAAAATATTTTGAAGAATAAGAAGAATGCATTTCTTCACATAATTTCCCCCTTCATCTTGATAAAAGTTGCCTTTCCTCTCCTATACTGTCTATGTTACTGAATCTTGTTCCTTATTATGAAAGTGCTTTTCAGACCTAGGATCTAGCTTATTTGTAAGCCTTGAAATAAATCTGGTGATTACCAACTGGTATGTTTAAAAAGTTAAATGTAATAGAATGAGAAAATATCAGAATGAATTTTATTTGGGCTTAATATTTTATAAAACGTTCTTACATGTGGACATATGGCTTTATTTTTTTGTTTATGATAGTCATTGACTGACTTAAGTTATCCAGCGCATGGCAAATAAGACTGAATAATGAAGTCAGTGAAGGTTAGGGTTTATAACAATATTTTTGTTTGTTTTATGGTGTAAGAATTTGTGATGCCTGTTAAGTATTATCGTTCTTTTAGTACTAGAAATATGTCCTAGGAGTTTCCACATTCTTGTTAGTGATGCTATCATTTGGCCAGTTACTTAAGGTTCAAAAACAACAGGATCCTTCTGGCTTCCCTCACTGAAAACACAAAATCCAAACTACATCTGCCAGACTTTACAATGTGCCTGTCAAGGTGTCAGGCTCAGTCTGAAATGGAACACGAGGACACTAGTGTGTAGGGAAATTGACATGGTTGTGGGATTGGTGCTGTAACAATATATGACTAAAATTCAACTATCAATAACTTTGATAGTTTGAATTTGAATGATAAAAATTCAGCATCTTCTTTATCTCCTTTCTCTTATCCTTCACCTCAAATCTGTTCCTGGGTGGGCAGTTATAGTTCTGTCCTATATAAACATCACAGCTCTATTTTATTTCATCCCACAGTCCACTCTGGCTTCAATATTGGACTTCTATTATAGCTTTCTTGCCACCCTCAGTTTTTCCTGGCACCTCAATAGTCCTTGAATACAGATCCTGAGCACAGAGCCAGGAGTATCCCCCCAAAAAAGTTATTTTAGAGTCTCAGACATTAGTCTTTATACTAGAAGTAAAAGACTTGTAAGAATCTGTGAAGAACTGCAAACCTTTGATTTTCACACCTTAAAATACCGGAAAACAGTGCAACCTGACCTACCTTGTCATTCCCAAACTCATTCAAACTTCTCATCTGCAGTCAGTCCATAGCTCAGCATCCAACCCCCCAAATTGTGATTATGTGCAAGCTACCAGAGCCAACACCAGTGCCTGCTGCAAGACTTCCGGGCCCTTCTAGTTAGCACCTTTTGATTTTGAGTAGTGACATTCAGGGTGTCTCCCTGAGCTAGCAGCACCAACATGGCCTGGAATCTCACAAGAATTAATAGTTCTCTGTCCTTTCCCAGACCCGTTGAGCAGATTTTTTGGTAAGTCTCAGCAATCTATGTTTCAACAAGTCCTACATGGGATTTGGATACAAGTTTAATTTGATGTTATTGATTTAGGCTTCAAGTCCTTCTCACGCCTGTTTTCTTTACTTCTTGCATGATCTTTAATACAATCAAAACTATAAAAAGATCCCTGAATCAACCATTTCTAATCATGGGCTATTATAGATCAGGAAATATGTTTAGTTATAGTAAATATGCCAAGTATATGGAGATACAACATTTATGATGTAGCATTAGAAGTCATTAATGCACTTTATCAAATACCAGAATTATTTCTAAGTTGGCAGAACGTCACTTAAAAATCTTCCTTCTGAACCAGTCTTCTGAAACCTGGCTTTCTTTCTGAATATCATTCAAGATAATTACTTCCACTCAATATTTCCCTCCACTTATTCCCTAGTTGTGTGACAAAACTCTGTTTTCCATTGCTAATTTACAGACTATCAACAGCATTTTAAGTTGGGCAGCCTTTTGTAGACTTGCTTGAAGGTCTAATTTACAATTAATATCATAGTTACTCCAGGGAAATTTGGTTTCAGTTCTGAAAATTCAATTCACAAAGCAGTGGAATGTGGCAAATCGGCATATTGGGAACTTCTTGTGCTGGGGAAGATACTGTGCCTTTTCCAAGGTCTTTAATTCCTTTACAAAATAAGAAAAATTGTTACCAGAGGAAAGTACTTGTTGAGAATATGGTGAGGGCACTGGTAGAAATTGGAAGACAAAATCTTCCTCCACAATCTCCCCACTCAGGTATAGGGAAGGGCTTGGTTATTTCTTGAATGCTTCACCTGCAGAAATTTCCCTTATGGAAGTTTCCAGTTTCTATTAGCCATTTTCTATACCTTGTTAAACTTTGGGGACCTTTGAAAAAAGGTAACATTTTCAGATAGTTTTAGTTATTACTTTACCTGTACAGGAATTGAGCATCTAATGTAGATGATTTCTGGAGGTTCTTTGCACCTATAGTTGCCATTTGCCGAGGACACTAGTCATCTTAGCTTGGACTAAAATGATGTCACATCACTTGCCACTTGTCTTCCCGTTGTTCATCGATTTGCTCGAGTGGGCACCAGTAACATCTCATGCATCCTGTCACATGCTAGTAGAGCCCAAGGGCAACTGCTCCCTCCAGGAATATAAAGAGCCTCAAACCATTCCATCAGGTCATGGGAATGAGGTCTATAATTGTTATTGGTATTTGGCATATCGAATACAACACGGTTAGCTTACCAGGCTCTGCGTGCAGGTGGGATACTCTTGTCGTCGCCTCTCATTTCGGCGTTTATTGATGAACCAGGTAGCAGCTCTGTCCCGTGTATGTGAATATCTGGATCAGGCATACCTGGGCTGGGCTTGTAAAACTGCTGTAGGGAGGAATTCTGACGAGCCGGGAGGAGATGTCATGTCATCACTTTAAAATCTGACTCTTTGGAAAGCTTTTTTTTTTTCCTGTTTTGGTCACACCTGGTGATGCTCAGGGGTTATATCTTGCTCTGTACTCAGGAATTACTCCTGGTGGTGCTAAGGGGAAACCTATGGGATGCTGGGGTTTGAACCCATGTCAACCGTGTGTAAGGCAAACTGCTGTACTATCACTCCAGCCCCTGGAAAGCTATTTCTTTAGTACTTTGGTTTAACTAGCAAATGTTTCTTATTTTATTTTATGTATAACATTTATGTGTATAAGTCACCTTTTTCTAGTATACTGTGTAAACTTTATGAGCACAGAAACTTGTCTATTGTTTCCTATAGTGCTCAGATCTACTTGACTCATGATAGAAAATTAAAATTCATTAATAACCATATGAAGAGTAGAGGGAAAATAATGAATGTCCTTCAATGAACACTTTTCTAATCCCACAGATGTTATAGAGTTAGCTCTGTCCCAGAGAGAATTTATTTGGAGAATTGTCTTAATTCCTGCCTTGACACTTTGAATTTCTAACCCTCAATTTCCTTATCTAAGTATAGCTTCTTTGCTACATTATTTTCAAGGTAGTAATAGGATTGTAGAATGTTTAGAATAGTGCTAATATGAGTTATTGCTACTATTTATTCCTTTTCTAGGTCACAGGCTAGTTAGCTGAGGATGGAGTGTCTGTGATTTTTATCTCCCAAGTTGCAGATGATGAGTTCATCAGTATCATATTAATTTTTTTTGTAGAATATAAGAAAAAGGGTAGTTGTTCTTATTTGAAGAAATTATAGCTGAGAACTTCCCAAAACTGTAGGAGGAAAGAAAAGACAGTGTCCCGGAAGTGCAAAGAGTTAAAGCTGGCTGGTTATAAAATGAAATTCTAAAAGACCCTGACTCATTAATAGAAAGATTGAAAGGTAACAAGGTAATATTTTGGAAAAGACAAAAATGTGGAGGAATGAGTTTTGCATTTGAAACTCTTTTTTTTAGTCCAGGGATACATATTAATCCAGAAGACTTAACTGCATTTTTTGGAAAAACCATTCTTTCATAGTTTCATGAGGATAAGAAAACTAAACTACAGTTAGAATTCATAGTGATTACTTAGGTAAATTTCATATGCCTTGGATCGAGTTTACTATATCTGCTCCTAGGATTAAGACTAAAATCAAATGCCATCTAGTCAATGTATGTGCTGCAACCTAAGTTAGAGATGGTGGCTCAAGAAAAAAATCACAGTCTCTAAAACTGAATAAGGATGATAACATGTTCATATTTCTGGAATCACCATTATCCAAGTTTTGAACAAGTTTTCAGATAGAAGAATTAAAGAAGTTCTTAAATATTTTAAGCATAATTATAAGTATTAGAAAACTTAAATGTATGGAAATTAGTTAGCTAATTATCATTTTTGAAAAGTTAGAAAACAGAAATTAAATCCAGTGAAAGTTGAGAGAAGCAAATGAAATTGTAACTGTAGTAATAAAAATGTGAAACATCTAATAGAAAGCAACAGTCAAATTATAAAGCTATGGTAAAGAATACATCCTAATAAATAAATATGAGTTATAAAAATATACAGTGAAATTTAACTTTAAAAGACTGATCAAAAATAATATAGAAAAAATTGCGAATGTTCCTAAAAAGGAATATTTTTGTCCAGAAGCTGAAAGGAGAATTTTTATAAAATATCAACAGAATATCTTCTTAACACTCAGGGATAAGCATTGTGTAACAGTATTGTAAGCATAAATAATATATTACTATTGTAAACTGTAAAGTCTCAACAAAAACTGATTTGGAAGAAAACAGTTGAAACTGATTAAGGAAAAGAGTATCTTCCATAGAAGATAAAAAGATAGCTCTTTCCTAACTTATTTATTATTTATATGTTCATTATTAATTAATTAATTTATTTATTTATTGTTTTTTGGTAACTCCCAGTGATTAGCAAGGGTTACTTTGATAATCACTTTGTACAGATTCAATGTGGTCCCTATAAGGATACTCATGACATTTTTCAAAGAAATTGACCAAACACTCCTGAAATTCGTATGGAACAATAAACTCCCACAGATAGCTAAAGCAACCCTTGGGAAAAAGAAGATGGGAGGCATCACCTTTCCCAACTTCAAACTGTACTACAAAGCAGTAGTAATTAAAACAGCATGGTATTGGAATAAAAACAGACCTGTGGATCTATGGAATAGAGTTGAGTATCCTGACACCCACCCTCAAACACATGATCAGTTAATCTTTGATAGAGGTGCAAAGAGTCCAAACTGGAGTAAGGAAAGCCTCTTCAACAAGCGGTGCTGGGAAAACTGGACAGCTACATGTAAAAAAAATGAATTTGAATCTGTGTCTAACACCTTGCACAAAAATCAGATCAAAATGGATTAAAGATCTCAATATCAGACTTGAATCCATAAAGTACATTGAAGAAAATATAGGAAAAACCCTCCATGACATTGAAGCTAAAGACATCTTCAAAGGAGAAACACCATTAATAAAGCCATTAATAAAGCACCACTAATAAAACAACTAGAAGTAAAGATAAACATATGGGACTACATGAAACTTAAGAGCTTTTGCACCTCGACAGAAACAGTGACCAAGATAGAAAGACAGTCCACAGAATGGGAAAGAATATTCACCTAATACCCATCTGATAAGGGGTTAATATCCAGGATATATCAGGCACTGGTACAGCTACATAAGAAGAAAACAGCCAACCCCATTGAAAAATGGGGAGAAGAGATGAACAGAAACTTTGACAAGGAAGAAATTCGAATGGCGGAAAGGCATATGAAAAAAATGCTCATCATTACTAATCATCAGAGAGATGCAAATCAAAACAACAACGAGATATCACCTCACACCACAGAGACTGGCCCATATACCCTGGGAAGCCAAAACACACATCAGAAACACCATCCACACTTTTATTTTCATAGCAGCACTATTCACAATAGCCAGAACCTGGAACAACCAGTATGCCTGAGAACTGATGACTGGATAAAAGAAACTGTGGTACATCTACACAATGGAATACTATGCAGCTGTTAGGAAAAATGAAGTTATGAAATTTGCCTATAAATGGATGGACATGGAAAGGATCATGTTGAGTGAAATTCACTATCACTATCACTATCTTCCCGTTAATCATCTATTTGCTAGAGCGGGCACCAGTACTATCTCCATATGTCCTGTTTCATGCTAGTAGAACCCAAAGGCATCTGCTTGCTCCAGGAACATAAAGAGCCTCAAACCATTATATTAGGTCACGGAACGACCTAATATAAATGTTACTGGTATTTGGCATATCAAATACGACACGAGCAGCTTGCCAGGCTTGCCGTGGATTTATACATACAAAATTTTAATGTAATTGCTCTCATCAATTACAGTTTTCTTAGATTATCTGTTAAGAACAAATATTTCTCAGCTAGCATATGGAAATAGGAAATAGAAACTTTAGTTAGTTATCAATTCTTTCGTAAGACTTTGGCTGCAATTTGAATGCTAGCTATTTTTTTTTTGAGGAAGTGAATGAATTTGAGGGCTAAGTCATCTATTAAAGACATATAAGCTCCTTTAATGTAAGTTACCATGTATAAATTTTGTTTGTTGGATACTCTGTAGCGGTAAAAACACAGATGAGTGTGTTGCTGGCTTTGCTTTGTATTTTTAATGGATTGAGACCACATTTGTAGAGTGAAGTCATATCCTATATTTGCCTCTGTGGTGGAATGAATTAGTTTATGAGAGAATTTTCTAAACTAATGAGGCAAACATGTTCTTGGATTCAGTTTGAGAAATCCTTATTACTGTCACTTCAAGGATAGAAAGAGCATCACCGAATTTGCAGCAACCATGGAGACAACATTTTTTTCCAAGAATAATCATATTCAATAGTGAGGTTGCTGTCATTTTGTAGTAGTAACTAAAAAAAACTATGGCAATTAAAAAAGCTATATAGGAGGAAAATGGTAAAAATATAGCAAAATAAGTCTCTATGTTACCTTTCAGGTTTTTATCACTTTATTGCAAAAAATAACCCTTTACTTAGTAACTTGTTTAATATGCTATCAGAGATTTTGTACTTCTTAATCTCATTGTGCTTATTTGAAACGAAGTATTAGGGTAGGAAAACCCATGTGATCTCTTTTTAGTTTAACAATATGTGGTTTGAGGCCAAAGTTCCAATTAATATAGTTACTGGAAGATTAAAAATGAGGTGGGATATCTGATATGAATAAAATAGTTCACTAAGCATTTTGCTGGGGATGTGATAATTTGCTATAGCCACAAACCCTCTATTTGTTAACAAATTGAATGTCAGAATGTGGTCAGTATTAAGGGCCAAACAAAGCAAACAGAAAAACCTGGATAACACCCAAGAGAGAGCGAAAATCTTAGTGAAGAGAGAAAATTATAGGGAAAAGACCCTCAAATCTGAATATAACTTCAGCTAGGCTACCAGTGCACAGAGTGATTATCAAAGAACCCCAAAAGAAAAGTTTTGCTTTGGAGTCAGAGGTGCTGAGTGGAGCTTTCAACAATAATTATGTTATGGAAGAAACAGATTTGAGTTTATGTTTCCCAAGTTAAACAACTTGGTAAATACCCGGGACTTACCATCAGAATAATGATAAAGCTAGAGTATTTAGCAATGATAAGTAATGATCAGACTTCAAGGTCAGGCATATGTTTTATTTTTTACTTATTTGTTTACTTATTTTGTTATTGAATAACAATGCAATAGACTAATTAAAAAGCTGTTCATGATTGGGTTTCAGTCATAGTGTTCCAACCCCCCATCCTCTCACCAGTGCACATTTCCCAACACCAATGTGCCCCATTTCCATCCCCCCACCACAATCTACCTCTATGATGGGAACCCCACACCCTCTCCTTTTGTGCATTGTGGTTTGCAATACAGATGCTGAGTTATCATCATCTATATCTCTACTTTCAATAATCAGTTCCAGTCTAGCATTACTATTTCTAACTATTATTGTCAAATTGGTCTCTTCTCTCTCTTACCCACTCTCCACTCCCCACAAATATGTGATAGATTCTAACCATTGACGTCCTCCTGGCCCCTGTTTTCTCTGGTCTTGGATATTAGTCTCATGCTATTTTTTTTTATATCCCACAAGTGAATACATTCTGTATCTGTCTTTCTCCTTCTAGCTCATTTCACTCAGCGTGACACTCTCCATGTCTATCCATTTATAGTCAAATTTCATGACTTCATATGTGTTTCTTCAGTTTTCTGGAAAAGCTTAAAAAGGAATGGCAATAGATCCTCTTTAAGGGTTTGGAAGAATTCACTAGTGAATCCATCTGGACCTGGGCTTTTGTTTTTGGAAGACTTTTGATTACCATTTCAATATCTCAGGTCTGTTCAAGTACTCCAAGACTTCTTGGTTCAGCCTCGGGAGGTTAAATGAATCTAGAAATTTATCCATTTCTTCTAAGTTCTCTTGTTCCATGACATACAGACTCTCAAAGTAGTCTCTGGTGATCCTTTGAATTTCTGCTGTTTCTTTTGTGATGTCTTCCTTCTCATTTCTGATTTGCTTTACTAGGGTTATCTCTCTCCCTTTCTTTTGTGAGTCTTTAAGTGGTTTGTCAATCTTGTTTATTTTTTTCAAAGAACCAGCTCTTGGTTTTTTTGATCTTTTGGATTGTTTTTGGGATTCAAGCTCATTGATTTCTGCTCTAAGTTTTGTTATTTCCTTCTTCCTGCCTGAGTTGGGTTCTTTTGTTTGGTCATTTTCTAAGATCTTAAGCTGTGAAGTCAAAATATTTATTTGGATCATTTTTTTCCTTCCTCATGAACCCTTGTGCAGCTATAAAGTTTCCTCTTAACACTGCTTTAGCTGTGTGCCACAACTTCTGGTAGCTTGGGTCCCTCTTTGCAACAAATGTCACAGTGTGGCCTAATAACATGTTTTGTTATCTTTAGACATTTTCTCCAAAATAATCTTGCAATGATGCAACTGATGCCTCCTTGTCTCAGTCAGACCAATGATGTCGTACTTGATCTTTTTTGCTTGCAGCATCAGATCCTCAATATATGCTTCCGATGCCAGCGCATGTGCATTGAAAGTACAGACAGTCAATTTAGTCCTTCTTCATTTTGGCAGCCTTGGATGGCCATGAAATTTTGTCAGGCACTGCTTGTTTGCCTTTCTTACTGCTGCCGTATTAAGGGCTCTTTTCGGGTCAGGAAAATAAACATTTCTGTTACTGGATTTGGCATATCGAACAATGCATCGGACAGCTTGCCAGGCTCTGCCATGCGGGCGCTATATTCTCATTACTTTGTGGGACTCTCTCAGAGGGGTGGGTTGAATATTTATGGTAATTTGGAGGTAAATTACCTCCGCCGCTGATGACATTGTTCTAATAACACCAAATATTAGCCAAGAGGCACAAGTGCTGGCTGACTTCGACCGAGAATGTGGAAAGATAGGTCTACAGCTGAATCTAAAGAAAACTATGTTCATGAATAATGAACTAGTTCCAGAGGCCCCATTCACTCTCAATGGAACAAACATCTCTGAATGCAGCAGTTATGTGTACCTAGGTCGAGAAATCAACATGATGAACGACCTAAAACCTGAGCTGCTTGGGAGGAAGAGAGCGGCATGGAATGCCTTCAAAGGCATCGAAGAAATAGCTAAAAGGACAAAGAACCTCCGTCTCTGGGCACATCTCTTTGACTCCACCATTCTCCCTGCATTAACATACGCCTCAGAAACCTGGGCCCTATGAAAGCAGGATGAGAATGCTATTCGGGTCTCCCAGAGAGGAATTGAAAGAGCTATGCTTGGAATATCACACCTCACTCAAGTGAGAGAAGGAATCTGGAGTTCTGACCTCCGTCGCTATTCCAGAATCAGGGATGCTGTCTCGTTTGCCAAGGCATCGAAAATCAGATGGGCTGGACATGTAATGCGATTTGGAGACAACCGCTGGACTAGAGCCATTACCGACTGGATCCCACGGGATGTCAAAAGATCACGTGGCCGCCCACCTACAAGATGGTCAGACTTCCTTGTAAAGACCCTGAAGGAACGGTTTGAGGCTCTTCATATTCCTGAATCAACCAGATACCATTGGGCTACATTGGCACGTGATAGGGTCCAATGGAAATGTTACTGGCGCCCGCTTGAGCAAATCGATGAATAACGGGATTCAAGTCATTAAGTGATCAATCTTGCAATCCTTGCTCTTTATATTTCTATAAATATTTTAAGATTAGCTCATAAATTTCTAGAAATGAACTATTGGGATTTAGATAAAAAAATATCCTCTAGGGAGGAGAGATACTACAATGATTAA